>JAQIXX010006552.1:0-12048 GCA_034700605.1 Willowsia nigromaculata | reverse complement strand
ATCTAGTATCTGGTTCAGATACATAAAGTATCTATAGCTGTATCTGGTATCTGGTCCTTCTACACAATCCCAGATACATGAATGAAAATGACATTTTTTTATACTTTAAAGCCTACAATACGATACTTTCTTCAAAATTTCATAAAGTAAGTAATATTTTTAGTCCTTTTTTGCAAAAATTTGCTGTTTTTGACCATTATTTAGCTTCAAAATGATATTTTCTATGAGTTTTCTTCAATAAATTAAACCGATGTATCTGGAACAAGTAAATGAATTAGTAAATTGTTAATATACCAGATACCTATTGTATCTGGAAATGTATCTAGTATCTTAAGATTTTGGGAAAAGTATCTGTATCTGGTATCTAGTATCTAGAGAATCTGAGAAAAGTATCGGTATCTGGTATCTGGAGAGTTTGGGGAAAGTATCTGTATCTTGTATCTGAAAAAGTTCAGATACCAAACTCTGATTCAAATAAAGAATTAAAAGCTAACTATTCTCGCTCATTACATTGTATTTATTCACACAAATACATAACAGTTTCAATAGTTCTAGTGACCTCATGAATAACCTTTAAGGAAACAAACAATAGGATAAAAATATTGACCATAAATCCCACAAAATTATCTAATTTCAGTTTAAATTTGGGGATGGTGTTGCGTAAACATATTGCTGATCTGTGTTAACAGCATTTTGGATAGTAATTAAGTGTAAATATTTGCTTTCATCTTATCTGTGTCAATCAACCAGCAACATACTCATGCTGCAAAAATTGAGCGAGAAAAGTAACATAATATAAGTTGCTTCTGAGACACGTTTTGTAAGCTGTAATAATTCTTGGGCATGTACATTTTTAATTCTAGCTTTATCCCTCTATTTTCTGTATAAACATTTCATCATTCAGATAGGAACTTAACTTTGTGTTAGTTTTTTGTTTATGTTTTGGATCACGCAGTTTGAAATCTTTTTAGTTTAGTTTGCTCATTCATGCCTTGAATTTTAGATTTGTATTACTTTAAAACTTTCACCTTCCCAAGGGAGTTTGCAATAAAGTACCTCCTCCGATGAATTACTCATTTCAAAGGAATCATCAAAGCCATCTCAGTTGAATATGTGTACGCATACAGCATACATTAAATGGTTGTACAAGCAAGATACGCCAAAGTCGTAGAACCTTACTCCACTCTCACCAGCGTGTACAATATCCGTGAACAGACAGTAATTCAGACCAGAGCACTTTTTTCAGTCGATGCGTGCACACTGAGAATGAGAAGTTTTTATAGTGCTGCTACTTACACAACAAAAGCTTGTAAATTGTCCTATCAATTCTAAACTTGTTGAAAGCAATAAAAGTTTTAAGCTTATGTGTAAAAATTGTAGTTTCGAAAAGAATATTGCGTAAGTAACTAATTTCTAGAAAAATTACAGAAATATATTCAGTGAGTTTTTGTGTGTGAAAGTTCAGGATTTATCTTGCGAGTCCAAAATGGATAATATTAAAAGTGAAGAGTATTCGGAGGAAAAAACTTCCAATGAAATTTACCACTTTATAGTGGATAGATTAAAATTGCTACTATATCAAAATCCAAATGATACATGGGGTAATCTGAATGTGACACAATTCCTTAGTGACTCTCAACTTATTCAACTAGCTCGCACCGAATCTGATTCGGGGTTTTTGTGTCTTTTGAAAATGTGGTTTGGAGTGGACGATCATACCTTTGGAAATGGTTAAGAATATTTTACTTATCTTGACTATGGACATTTAATTTTTTTAAATAATAATTAAACCGATTGTTTCAATTTTTTAGAAAAGTATTGTGGTACTGTATGGGATAATGTGTATTGTTGGCCACCTACGCCAGCTGGAACTATAACGAGGCGCCGTTGTTCTGAAGTGCTTCAAATTGTGGAACAATTTAATATTCCAAAAATTCAAGGTATTAAACATAAATTTCTCATTTAAAATCGTGTCCCTACGTAATTTGTATTTCAATTTCTCTGCCAAAATAGGATACGCAACTCGCCAATGTCTAAGCAACGGAACTTGGTCGAGAGGAATCCGAACAAATTATTCTGAATGCGCTAAAGCTTTGATGGCCTCTGAAAATAACAAGGTTGAAACCATCATAAACAACTCCTATTGATTCGAAAACAATTGAATTCTTACAAGTCCTTATTTTGTTTTAGGGCGACGAGAATTTGACTCTGTTTGTACAATATATGGTTTTCATTGGCTCCATAATGTCACTCCTTTGTCTTGGAATTACTTTGGGTATTCTCTGCAGTTTTCGGTAAGACATGGGTCACCCTTCCTTCACTCTATTTACCTTTCCAAGCGTTAGACATTCTTGTGTAAATTATTTCCACAAATCTAAAAATCATCCGGGCGCCCCTACTATACTTTTGATAGAAAAAGAGAAATCAGCTTAAAAAGAATTTTCATTACGTCTAATAAATAATTTATTCTAAAACATACGACAACGCAAAAGATGTAGACTGCATCGAAGTTAACATAATAAGCTGCAATAAAAAATCAAGTCAGTTTTTCTTTTCTAAACAAGAAATTAGATTGAAGGATAAATTGGGCAGATTATAATATCCTCAGTATTTTGAATGCTCTACTGCACTTTGTCATCAAACTACATTATGGTTTATTTATCTCCGTGGGCAAATTGCTCTACTTGTGGACCAGCATTGACTTGACATTTCGTTTCATCTTGAGAACTCCAAACTCTATCAGTGTCATGTCATCATCTTGGGTATATTTTCCAATTATTCAAGCAGAAAACTTTCTCCTACAGAAACGTATGGAACGAGCGCATCAAAGTCCATGTACATCTTATGCTTTCTCTCGTTTTACGCTTCGTCGTGTTTCTCATTATAAGCGAGCCCTTCGTTCTAAAAAGGAGTAGTAGCTACCGGGATAATGTAAGTTGACCATACTGACCAATCAATGTCCTAGAGCGCATTACAAAGTAATAATAAATCTAATAGAGCGCACATCTATTTGCAGAACTTTCTCTGCAAAACTGTTTTAATTGCGCATCTGTACGCGACAGTGACATCCACAAGTTGGATGCTTTTACAAGGAATCTATCTAAACGGGAAACTGACAACCAATATATTTGGATTTGCAAGGAAAGGAGCATTCAAGAAGTTCTACTTTATTGGATGGGGTAACGAAATCGACTGCCGTTTCATGTTAAACCGATCATGTAGATTCCTGGAAGTTTTTTATTGTCATGATTATTTTTATAGCATTACCTGTCATTTTACTTGGGATATACGTAATTGCCATGATTGCCAGTCAACATACTGAAGGCTGCTGGCAGGGACATGCTGGGATGAAAGAGATATGGATTCTTCTTGTTCCGATGAAAGCTGAGATGATGGTAATGCAATTATGAATTTGTGAGGATTCAGATAACTATTTCTACAGAAAAAAATTTATAAGTCTCATTCCGTATGTAATTTCAGTTCAATGGATTACTCCTATTCAACATCTTACGGATTGTTGTCACCAAGAGAAGGGTTACCAATGGGGATTCTGAGTTTGCACAAATTAAGTGAGAAAAAAGTTTTATGGAATGCAAAAAATATATAATATATTCAAAGCGCGTGTCCTCATTAGTATTCGTCTGTGTTAAAGGTCGATTGCGAAGGTTACGATATGGCTGTTTCCGATACTGGGCTTGAATAATTTACTCTTCTTGTACAATCCCGGGGGTGATTATGAGACTGTCTATGTTTCACTCAATATCACGTTGGGATCCACACAGGTGATTGTTTATAGTTTCCAAAAAAACTATAATAAATTTGGTTATTCATTAATGAAGTTTCCCTATTTTTAGGGAATTCCTGTGGCCTTTGTCTACCTATTTAATTGTACTGAGGTACATGATGCCATCCGACGATCGTATAAGCGGTTTATTACGAGAAGAAATGTTGTCAATGTTTCGCTATTCAACACAACTCAAATTGGTATGGCAATACTGCGAGTTCCGCAGTTAAATGGGCAGCACCCTAACGATAATGCAGGTGAAAACAATGCAGAGAGTTATGTATAATGGCTGATTAGATTACAAATGAAATGCTTTCATAAAAATATTACAATGCTTTGTAAATGCCAAAAAAATTTATAATTAAAATAATAGCATTATATCAATTGCTTTAAATCCTGTTTGGGCACAATTCACAAAAACTATATAAGGCTTCTAAGCATAATGAGCTTCATACAGTCAAAACTTATTGATGTTCTGTTACTCAGGCAATATTTGAACTTTAAAAATTCAAAAGCACATGAGAATCAAAAATATGCATAAAAAATCCCATAAGTGACTTTTCCAGCTGTGAGAATCAAAAGAGTGCAGAATTGCAAATTTGCATTCAGTGAAGGAAGATATTGTGTAGGATGTAGGGAGATAAAGCCTTGAATATTTTTAAAGGTTAGCGATTTTGTGGCTTAGCTTGCAAGCCGCTGCACATAAATTGGAGATTTCATATGGCTTGTCTCATATGATGAATTCACATAACATTTTAGTTACTCGAGGGATTCAACGTGAAATACCTTTGTTTTTGGTGAATTAAAATTTCAAAGAAACAACTGAAACCCGAATTGTATAATTCTAGGAACAATCGTTTGCATAAACTAAAATGTCCGTATGTGGTAATCTCACAAGATCTGTAAAATCAGACAAATATCGGCAGGCTTTCTTTTCTACCCACGTATCATAGTTTTATTTGATTTTTCACCAGTGCTCTGTTTTATATCGATTTTTGTAAATCATTTCTACTTAAAAACCGCTTGTTCAATTTAAAGCCACATGGGATTGCCCAGAAACTACACATACATGTATGACATTCAGAAAGGCAGAATGTACAGTTTTGTCACAAAAAAATGTCGAATTTTTCACTCCCGTTTTAATTTTGGCTGTAAAGTAAAAGTCAGAACTTGAATAGAAATTTAGAATGCTCAAAATGATGAATTTAGAGTTTTAAATAAAGACTGAAGCAAGACTAAAAATTGTTAAGATATGATTTCTAAATTATACAAATTATTTTTCCAAACACAACCATTCAGCAGTGATTGAATTAATTATTGTATTGGTACAGTACTACAGGTCTCTGAGCTAAATCTTTAAATTTACATGACAAACCCAAATTTTGTGTGTGATAAAAAAATTTTCAATTCAAGTTTGAATTTCTCGTCTGATACTTTTGCTGCCCTAGGACTTCTGTTTAATGTGTATCAGTTCCGGGAACTAAAACAGCTGTCGGAGAGCAAGCCATCATCACCATTTTGCGTTGCTATAGAATTTGATTGTTATGAATGTTAGTTGTAAATGCACGCAGGCAACGGCCTTTTATTTTTCGGTTTTGCCGTCAAGAGGTGAAAATTGTGTAAATGCGTTCAGTCGTGGCATTTTGAGTCAGTTGGCTCAACTTGAGATAAAACGTTTGTGCGCTCCGTCAGAGCAATAATTATAGGTTTGAATTTGTAATTTAATTGTTTATGTGATAGTTAACAATAAAAATCGTTAATTTGTTAACTATAATAGATAGTCACCGTTGTTATCTGATTATTTAGTTGTTTTTGCCATATATCGGCTAGTAATTTGCCATATTTGGGCATTTAGTGAGGTTGACGCCAGACATGCTAGCTAGACGAAGCGACAATCAACCGTCACTAGTTTCTTATTTTCAAACCCCATAAAAACGAACCAGAGGACCTACATTGGCATCACGACAACAGCAATAGTTTCATAGTTTCACTACACCTTTTATTTATATTTTTCCCTTGTAAAAAATAGCATCAAAACTTGCAAAATGTTAGGATCCACCAATACAAATGAACTTTCGTGTAACAAGTGAAGGAATGCGTATCCATCACACTGTAAATATTGAATCTCTCCTAGCACAAAATATCAAATATCTCTTATGTGTTAAAAGTGTCCATTGCAAGTTTTTAAAATGCTAATTGAAAAGGCAAAGCGGATGCTGAGTTATTAGAAAGCTCTACAGCGTCATTCTACATATGTTTTGATTTCCATCCACGGTAATATCGTTATTACCATTGATGGCATGTATATATTTATATTTATTTATTTATATTTATGTATTTTGAATGAAAATGTGGGTACATTATTGGCTTTCATCAGGTTCTCGATTTTCAATTCCAATGTTCCTATTTTTAGTTAGAAAATTCTACGTTGCTGAGTTAAAATTGCAAAAAAAATGTTTATTAAAATTGGTTACTTGTACTTGTATCAGGCATGTTGAAAATGAAATATGTGCACAAAAATTGTTAAGAAAATGAGTAGGATGACAAATGAATGCTTCTGGGTTATGAAGCAGTACAATATACTTTCATGGTTGATACTTGCAGTATCACTTAGGTTCGTAAAACAGAAAATCTCAAGTAATCCTGACTATTAACATTTAAAATTAAATGGTCCTCTACTCTTGTGCAGGTTATTTGCATATTTGCTGCATTCCAAATAAGATATCCTTATACATTCTATGTTATTGTAAAACCCAAGAAGTTTGAGAAGTAGACACATCAAGAATTACTTTATTTTTATATTCACTTCTTTATAGCCAAGTTCTTCAAATGTAATGAAAACACCTATCAAGTACGCTGAATTTACTACTTAGATTTCGTAGATGTAACGTCCATCATGTATAGCAAAGTTTTAATGAGCCATATCTACTGAACCATGAATATAGAACTTGTGTTCAGGGAGAAAAAATTCTAATTCATGGTTTGATTCCCATATTTTCCGTATGCTCGAGGGGTTTCCTTTATATCACGCTTGGAAATAAAGATTTTATATGAAAAGTTTTAAAGCCCAACTAACGTTTTCCTACACATCACACATAAAATTCAAGCAAATAACGTAAACTTTAATTAACAGAATGTCGTATGGAAAATAAACCTTACGTGAGAAAAATAAGCTGATCATACATATGTAACAGGCCTTTCTAGCTGTTACAAGTAATAATTTGTATAAACACTGTAATGCCAGTATGCAGAAAATAAAGTATGGGCGTAACAAATAGATGTACAGGACCGAAAAGACAGAGAGAGAGAGAACAAGTTTTATTCAGTTATTCATAAGACAAGTACCAGCACAAGACTGGCCATAAAATATATGTGTGTATGTTTGTGGGGTGATGAAGATGACGGTTCAGCAACGATGATGGTAGCAGAACAGGTTGACAGGTAGTAACAATGGAGTAGGTGATGACGAGATGTGAAGCAAGGAGAGTGGGAGTAGGTATTGCATTGAGGCAGATAATAGGTTACTGGACTAGGGCAAGAGTGCCAAAACAGCCAAACGGTTCATTCCACTTTTTTCACATACCGCCAAAAACGAAGTCGACTTGGCGACTTTTTCAAACTCCATCTATAGCGTAGAAGGTGAAACATTAAATACGCTCATAAAAATTGATAATCCTACTAATAATAAGACGCGTTTCGATCTGTCTGGATGCGTCTTCGATACGATGATCATATGGTTTTGTGTAAGTGTTGTTTTTGCCTTATCTTCATTCATTTGACATTTTTTCCACACCACCAAGCACAAAGTTTTAAGGTTCAAGGTTAATTCTGTTAGGAGGAAATTACCCATTTTTAGGTGGTACGTTACCTTGGATTCTTTCCACCTAAAATATGACAATTAGCGGGAAGATAATCTATATCAGGTGGAATTTTTTTTAGTTTAGTGAGCAAGAAACTTCGTCCCAATTTCACACATACTTTCCACATTTCTTGTTTTTTCCTGCCCAAAAAAGGAATACATACAACGTTTAATTTTCGTACAAGGACTAAATAGGATTTAAGCAGCCCATAACAGAACTCATGAACTGCACAAAGGAAATCAACTCCCTTTGGATTCACCCTTCAAAGAATTCGATGTTTATCCAGACAGAATAAAATGGTAACTAACAAACAAAAATTACGAATAAATAAGCAAACAGATATGAATCCCTCATTTGATCCCGCATTTCTTTAAAATCGATGGAATTCTGGGCCGATACCAGGCCAACCTGATTCCTACAAAACTTATCAAGATGAAAGCGAGAGGAAGTATGTGACAGTATTTTCCCCTACCATCAAAAAAATATTTGACCTCAACAACAGATAGATGGATGTGGATATTTATAAAAACCGCTTTCGCGATTACAATTGGTAATATATTCATTTTATGTTAAAAATTTCAAAAACTGCAACCTTCTATATACTAAGTCATAAACAGTTTAACAGTTTAGCTTCAGAGCAATTTAGATCTAACGTATTAAAAACATGCTTAATTTGAAACTTGATTCCAACAGAGAGTTACAAATGTTCAAATGAGTCAAAAAAATGTTAAACAAAACATAGATTGAAACCTGCAGCCACTGGTGTAAGTGGGGCTGTCCAATTAATTTAAAACCCAGTTTTCATGCCTGCTGCATTTTCTCAATCTTTGAGTATCTTTAAATTTCTAAAATTTATTTCTCCACGCCGATGCTCCAACCTTTGCAAGTTCCTTAGATTGGGTCTTTCAATATTATCCTGAAACATATAACAAATCTAATGAATCAATTACATAAAACGTTGTAAATGTTTTCTAATTGCATGCTTTACAGATCCATATATAACGCCGGGTACCCTTTGACTGTAGGAGCTTGCAAAAGCCCTGGGACTCGTTTATAATTCTTTTACTGTTAAAAAAGAGGTAGTATGTTGTTTTAATGCGCATGAATTACATAATCATTAATTCTATAAGACATTATTTTTTAGGTTGTAATCTTCTATCCAGTATTATGGCACAGAACTGTATAATACTTTGGCCCACAATTCATTCCTTATGAAAATTTATCAAATATGTATACTTGAATGTTTTGTCCAATTAATCAATGAAAATGGTTGAAAAGTGAAAATATAGAGTATGGATATGCTTTTTGGGGATGCATAAGCAAATAAATTTTTTTATGATTTACAATTAAAGCTGAAAAATCGAATATTAACTTATCTTGTATGATTTAATATTTTATCGGCGCGTTCGTTGAAACTTTTAAATATATTTTACGGTTTATAATGTTCCGTTTTCGCCTTAACCTTAGCGGACTGAAATGAAAAATAACCTTTTTAGATTAAAATCCTAGTAAAATGTAAACATAATTGGTGGGAAAAGATAGTGAGAGTTAGGTTTAAAAACCGTGCATAAGGAATGAGATAAACCGTTCAAATGAGGTAAAAAATTCAAGGTTGATCCTAAAATGCTTTCTGGTGCGACATGCAAGTAAAATTGGCACGGACAGTTTTTTCGATGTTGCACTTTTCTACGGAAAAACTTTGCTAAAATTTTTGATCAAATTTTAACAAATCGTAGTAACATCTTAAGCCAGCTTCCCTTCAACAATTTGTATTTTTCTGTGTGCTTCCAACCCATCTGAGGAAAAGATTTTAATAAACCCATGTTTGTATACTGTAACTAGGTAAATGGGCAAACATAATGTAGTTTGTGTTAATATGTACAGTAAAATTTCAACCTTTTTCAACTCAATTATTGCTGAATCTTTCAAGATTTTCCTACGTTTTGAAAGGTATCAAAATATTTAAATAATCAATAATTACATGCTATTCCTAACTCTAAACTACAACATATCTAACAGATTGTGAGAGCACACACATGTTCTCTCATTAGAACCTAGAGCATTACCTGAAACATAACTATTTGGAGTTAGTGGACACAATTTTTAAAGTTTAGAGTTAACTTTTTACACGATTCAACGGCGTAAAATTTAATAATTTGTACTTGACCAATTACCGATCCGTAATAACTGATCGCATTTCATATTCCGAAGTCAAGATATTAGTGGAATCATTTTGACTTTCGGCTTCTACGAGTACAAATCTTAAGACCACAAGAAGTCTTAAACCAACCAATAAAAATATTGTCACAATACTCCCAAGGAGAAACGAATATGGCGATAATCAGAGATGTTCCGTGTTGTTGGTATAGGCTGCTAACTATGCATGCAAACACAGTCATATTGCCCAATGCCATTTGCGCGCAAAACAGCCTTTATCAAACGATACATCTGATAAATGCGCTTATGCAAAAATCAAAAACTCGGATCAATCGTGCTGAAAATTTGTGTATGGGGGTTTTGAAGGTAGCTGATTTCATACAGAACACTTTCATGAACCCTTGACCTCATTTAACCTACAAAACGCCCCTATCGGGTTAAGTAAATTGGAAAATTAAAATTCAAGCTAGGTCGCTGAAATTTAGTACACTGGTGCATTTTGAGGCCGTGATTTTACATAAGATAAATTCGTGACCCTTGGACGTCATTTTTACCCCAAAGGGTGCGTTTCTTGAAGGTAAATGGGGTTAAGAGGTCACAAGAGTATTTAATAAGAAATCAGCGACCTTCAAAACTTCTAAACACAAATTTTTACCACGATTGATCCTAATTTTTGATGTCCTAAACGCATTTATCAGATGTATCGTTTGAGGAAGACTGTTTTGCCCGCAAATGGCATGGGGCAATATGACTGTGTTTGCATGCATAGGTAGCAGCTTATACCAACAACACGGAACACCTCTGGCTACAATATTATGCCAGTAGTTAATCCAATGACTGATAAACAAATCCACAGCCTCAAACATGCAAGCGCTATGCACTTTTGCGAACAAATTTTGAACTGCAATTTAGTTCCTCCTTGTACAATGTACAAAAGTGTAATGGTAGGTTGATTGCTTACTTTATTTTTATGTGAAAAAAATTGTAAGTCATCAAAAGCAAAGAGACTTATGTTGTTCATAATATATCTATTGACTCTGAAGACCCCTTTTTAACAAACAAGCTCATTTTCATTTTACATATTATTTATATCTTTGCATGGATTTGCATGTATTGTTATTCATGCTTAATAGTTTAACAAGCGCACTTGAAATTTATTTGCACAGCGGGAGTGAATACTCTATTCCAATATAAATGATACTAATGTAGCTTTTATATACTTTCTAAGCAAACCCATTTTAATAAACTGAGGATCTGAAGTCTTTCATGGCAAATGAACTGATTTGTTGCACAACGAAGTAAAACTTGGAGCAATAAACTTATAAATCCTCTTTTCCATGAGCATGCGATGGTATACTTCTATTCAAAATATTTCGTTACAACAGTGTCAAACAAAAGAATTTTGGTTTGATTCATGTTGTAGAGGATGGGATGAATTTTATGAATTTAAAATGGATCTAACATCGACTGTTTCTCAAAGTTCCATTAGTTCGTATCACTGGATTATAGCAACAGTTAAAAGTTTCTAGTGTTCTCATTTATGTTTGCCTTCTTGTGCAGAAAATAAGATTTTGCGTAAAAACGAGAAAAAGCTTGTTATTTTCTTGGTTTTATATAAAAATTAAAGAAACACCATAAAATCCGTTCTTTCCCGTGGTCAAAATTATAACACGAGTTAGAATGGAACGTCTAGCATTGTCACAGACGGAGAGTGACGTTAAATTAATAAGTTAGCCTCAACAAGCTATGCCTTTAAAACCAATAAAAACCTAGAGTGGAGAAAAAGAGGCAGCCAGCCAAGGCTGACGCCCGTTCACAAAGCAAATCGCCTCCCATGGGCCAAAGCGTACCAAACATGGGACAATGAATGCAAGAAAGTGATTTTTTCCAACGTAAAAATCGGTATGTACCCAGAACGTCCAATTTAAGAAGGTCCTGTATACCAAAGGTCCATGCACTAAAACGTCCACAGTACACAATGTTCGCAGTAAAATATGTCCTTACAACAAAACGTCTATGGGATAAAACGTTCTCTTCAAAACTTGTCAATACAACTGCAATGCTCACTGTCGTGTTGACCTGTAATGCTCACTGCCGTGTTGACCTGTAATGCTCACTGCCGTGTTGACCTGTAATGCTCACTGCCGTGTTGACCTGTAATGCTCACTGCCGTGTTGACCTGTAATGCTCACTGCCGTGTTGACCTGTAATGCTCACTGCCGTGTTGACCTGTAATGCTCACTGCCG
>JAQIXX010006551.1:0-12049 GCA_034700605.1 Willowsia nigromaculata | reverse complement strand
TGGGGTGCCAGAGAGTCTGGAGGCGACCAGGGGAGGCCCTTAAACCTGAATGTGTAGCATCTACAGTGAAGCACGGAGGAGGTACATTCGGCGATTTTTGTTCATGTAAAATGAGTTAATTCATTGCCTAATAAATCTCTCACAACTTTTATAGGCTCCGTCATGGTTTGGGGATGTTTTTCTAGAGCAGGCGTAGGAACATTGGAGCACATTCCTACAACCATAAACAAGAAAATTTACCGGGATATATTGGAAAGAAACGTGAAACCATCGGCCAGAAAGCTGAAACTTACACGGGGCTATATCTTCCATCAAGATTATGACCCGAAACATACTTCCAAACTTTATCAGCAGTGGTTCAAAGACAAGAAGATCAAGCTACTTGACTGGCCTGCCCAATCGCTTGACCTCAACTCCATCGAAAGTCTCTGGTGGGAGCTTGAGAAGAAACGCAAACTACGTGGAGAACGCCACAACAATACATTCGACTTACTTCAAGTCCTCGAGAAGAAAAGAATTGGATTTCATCGGACGTCACTGCCAAGTGAGTTGAATTCATGCCCCGGCGAATTGAAGCTGTTATTGCTGCGTGAGGAGGAAACACGAAATATTAAGACTTTGAAATGGTGGCTGTCCCAACTTCATTGTCACTGCCATTTTTTTATTAAAAATTGATTTTTCGGTTAATATTTCGTACAATTATTTCAATTGTTTGATACTGTGTGGTTTGAAGTCCTTAATTTCATATATAATAAAATCAAATGTATAAAGCTAGAAATAAGGAAAATATTGTAGAAAGTTTTCAAAATTTTCTTTGTCCGGAATTTTTTTTGTCATGTGACTGTATATATGTATATGGTCACCATTCTTTTTTACAGGACAATAAATAATGTAACGTGCATC
Source organism: Willowsia nigromaculata (assembly GCA_034700605.1). Lineage (NCBI taxonomy): Eukaryota > Metazoa > Arthropoda > Collembola > Entomobryomorpha > Entomobryidae > Willowsia > Willowsia nigromaculata. The sequence goes on along the minus strand of JAQIXX010006551.1, from coordinate 11,146 downwards.
CCAATTTGTACAATGACGAAATCCATTGATAAAATTGAATTTGAAAAATATCGGGTGATATGTTGATATAATATAAATGTCATGCGAAAGAACATTTAAAATTTTATTGAACTCAAGATGTTTTTTTCAATTTTCGCATTAAACATAAGCATTTTTTCTTTCAAGTACATCAAGAAGAGCACAAATTTTAATTAGCAAAACCATTTTCATATTTCATTTAATATGGCAGTAGTGCAGTGGTTTTTTATAAATACGACTACTAAATTTATTTCAATCATTACTTCAGTTTCGTACATTCGCATAAGATCTTTTACAAATTTTGTTTTATAAACTCTTGGTTTAGATGAACTGTTTTCATATAATGACTAATGCGACATTGACTGTATCTAAAAAAGACCTTTGACCATAACATGGATTGTATTTGTTGGAATTGGCTTTCATATTTAAAAGTCTTTTTGGAATTTTTTAAATAAAAATTACAATTTCATTTGCAAAAACCCATATGCGTTTGCATTACACTCACAAGCTCATACTCACCCGGATTTCAGTACAATTCTCTTACATAATTAGTAATAAAAACTGTGCAAGACAGTCAACGTTGAACTTCAGAAAAATGGACTCTTTTATTACTGCAACGCGTTTCGCATTTACAAAGCTTCTTCAGGCAGTCAAGTATTTATAATAATTAATTACTTAAATTATTAGAGTCACCATAAAGTATAATAATAATATTCCGCATGCTTGCGGTTCTACGTCAAATTTATATAAAAAAAAAACCGACCAACTGAGCAGGTTTTTGCACCACAAAACCACGATAATATTGGGGTAAACGTTTACTATAAAAAGGCATTTGATTGATTATGCTTGAAGTTATGACATCGTCATCAATAATTTGTGTTTGTCAATGCCAATCAAGTCCAATAGATCTTCTACAAGTTTAGTGTCTTCAGCTTTGTGTTTGCAATCTTCCGCTCTAGGCTTTCCTACCACTACAAAAATTCCAAATTCAAGTAAACGCTGTCTCATAATAATAATAGTCCACGTTAGCAGGTGCATTGATGACTAAGTTTAACGTAGTGATTATAGAGGTTCAAGCATGGGAAAGACGAAGAAAATCCATGGTATAAACAAAAACATCTGGTAAAGCATTGCCGGTATACCGTTGTTGTGCCCTGCTTATGTTTTGATTGATTGAAAAACTGTCCTACTTATGATTTGATTGGACGTTACTTTACCACATTGTTTACTCATACTTCCAAGTAATCTACTTATCTACATCATTTTAGTCAATAAGTTTAATGAGAGAAACAATGTGCTGGAACTACTCAGTTACAATGTTTGTTTTAACGCAATTCTGTTTTACTTTATCAGGCTACATAGCAAAAAGGAAATACATAATAATATCTCATATCATTAAATAATAATAAATATTTGCTCGCAAAGCATAATTTTTATAAAAATGGGATAAAATAGGTATACAGAGAAATGTTAATATTTGTTCCTATTGTTTACCTTTATACGGAATCTGATATTTTGTGTGACCACCAGACAGTTCGAGTTCTCACAAATCACTAGACTTTATTCTGTTGAGAATTCTATTTAGGTTCTTTCTATTACAATACACAAAGGGTATTCTAAAAAATTTCACTGTATCACTTACTGCAAGATCATCACATTTACATATCTCATTCATAAAATGACTTGAAACTATGTCCTGCGTAATATTAATGTTGGAATAGTTTTGGAATTACTATGTAAAATTTTTCGATTGCTATTTGACTCTGAATATTTGATGATGGTAATATGTTATTTTCTGATACTCTTTTTCACCAGATATTAGCTGAGGGTTGAAAATTTCCAGGTTCATAAGAAGCCATTTACGTTTTGGAGTAAGTATCTCCTCACGTTTCAAAGTCTTTAGTTTTTGTGTACATGCATTTAAGCATTCCATAGAGTATCCTCTGTTCTTAAACTTTTCCATCATGTTACATATTTCAATATCTGCTGTTTTTATGTCTGAATAAATCCGTTTTATTCTAATTCCCTGACTAAAAGGTAGGGATTTTATTAAATGTTTTGGGTGATTAGAATAAAAAGATAAGTAGAGGCTGTCCGACATTGGTTTCCTAAATAAACTCGTTGTTAGTATGCTATTATCAATACGGACTTGAACATCTAAAACTGACAAAGACTAACTTGTGTGTAATAACTTGTAGTAAATGTTAAATATTTATGCCGAAATGTTTATCGCAGCCATGAGACAATATCTTATATTTTTTGACTCTGTCAAAAACGCATCATCTACCAAGCGTGCATTGGATACTATTTCGACTCTATTTTAAACATATCGTCTAGTTCATAGTATGCTGTTATATTCGCTAGACTAACTAAAGCTTCAATTCCCTTTGAATGCCCTAATTTTGTTTGTAGAAGTCGTTGTTGAATTGTACATAACTATAGTCCAGACAAATATTCAGTAGGAATTTTACTTGATCAATCGTATAAGTGTAATTATTGCAATCTTCTTTGAAATATAAATAAGCTTGTAAGCAATACTTTTCCCAATTTGTAACTCTTAAATTAGTGTACATACTGTCTATGTCATAGGTGATTAAAGTATAACTTTTGTTTTCTTCTAGCTTTACACTATTTAAAAATATTAAAAACGTGTTCTATCGGGTAAAACTCTTGGTGCCGTACACCTTATAGGTTTGCAAATTTGGTCTACTAATGCACTTATATTTCGGTTAAACGAAATGCATGTACAGTCCATCGGTCTACCTGGTGGAAAAATTTCATATTTTTATGGACTTTTAGTAGAATATAGAATGATGCTGGTTTGTGATGATAATTTATAAACGATTAAAGAGTAATTTCTTTAGTTAATCTTGATTTTACTTGCTCGTATTTTGTCAATAATAATCTGCATTTCCCTTTCGTATTCTATTTTACAAGATGGAATATATGTATTAATATCTGAAAGGTGTTTATACACTTCTTGATTATGAAATTCTTTGCTTACTATGCATACTCCTGCACTTGTGTCAACATTCTTTATAATTAAGTAATTTGAGGTTAAAAATCGACAGCATTTCTTAATTACAGGTGTATATAATTCCTGTGTTTTTATCGCTTGGTTTTATGACTATATTATTCTGCATAATGAATGCATTGAGTTGGGAAACTAGGTAATCATGCAACTAGGTAATCAATTGCATGCAAGTTTCTACTGAACAATACATGTTGAATCGGGCACTGTTTTTTGGTTACCTGAATTGATTTGCAAATTTTAATGATCAAATTTGCCAAGTTTTCATTTTGATCTTCATTTGGCTTATTGGAAAAGAAAGTCTTCCACGAGAATTTGTGTATGCTTTCTTGTAGGCATGCTGGAATTCTATAAATGTTTGGTTCAAGTTTAAAATTAAATTTTAATCCGAGTGATAGGGCAACATACACAGCCGGTGGAAATTTAATATTACATAAATTGTGGATTGGACTTTTTTGCGACTTGATCGTACTGTACAGTTTCTTCTTATGTGTTTTTCCTAATGATTTTGCATCATGGAACAAACTATTAAGATTATATAATCTTCTTTTCTGTTTTTCATTGGATTTTGTAAACTTACTCTATCATTAGCAAGATCAGTAACCGTATTTGATGGTCAATCTGTATTTTGAGAGTTTTCTAAATGAATGTCAAAATTTGAAATCACTCCTAAATTTCTGTTTTTATCAACTATAGGATTAGTTGATCTAACATAATGTCTTTCTGTTGGCTCAAAATTCTTGACGTTTGGCCTTGAAAAAGTATTGAATCCCCTTCCTCCCCCTCTATTCTGCCTATTGGAATTACCTCTGAATGAACCTCTGGCATTGAAACCACCTCTTTTATTGTTGTCTGTACCCGCATTAAACAAAGGAATAGTACGTGGTTGTTTATTTTTATCAGAAGAATTCGAAACAACTGCGGAAACTTTGTCTTGATTAAAAACTAAACTCTTATTGATTGTAATACATTCTTCTTGGATTTTCTTGGAAAGTGCCTCACAGTAACGGTTTTTATAATTTGTTGGGGGAGCTAACTCTTTCTTCCTCCACGAAGGAAGTGATGCATGCATTTTACCCTTTCTTGTTGACCAATCTCCTTTTTGAAAGTTTTCTCAAAATTTAGCTCAGCCATTTTAAACAAGAGACTATACACAAAATCTGCTGCTGCTCGGTCGTGATTATTGATTTTTTCAAGTCCAGTGAATATTTTATCGATTGCTCTCAATAATAATAATTCGCATACAAATCGTTGACCTTGGCACGCCTTTTCTTGTTCACCTAGAGCATAAAGAGTTCTTGTTTCTAGACGGAAATCAAAAAATTCTTGGGGCATGAGCTGATAATTGGGAATTGAATAATTAGAGAAAATTGTAAAAACTGTTACTTTCTCGTGCGTGGCATTTGCGTTTTGAGAAACGAAATATTCTGACTGCAGAAAACCAGTCATGAGATTAATTATTTCAGCTGTTAACTCTTTATCAATTTTTACATTGCTTGGCTCAAGAACGTGTTCTATCGCATCTCTTTCTGGTCTAACAGGTAAAAAACCATATTTAAAAAGAATGTCACTATACTCTTTGTGAAGGTCGCGGGCGGAATCCCGTTTTGTGAACTCCCATATTAAGAGTTTCTCCTCTGGATCCAAATCCTCTGGAGTTCAAGCTTAAGTAGAGCTGGGAACAGAAGTGGAGCTCAAAACTAAAATTTATAACAACACTCTTTTTAAGCGTACCTATTTTTTATTAAAATCGCAACAATTAGAGATTTGAGCTGCTAGATACTTTTGAACCACCTAATTTTCATAAGTGCTAATAATAATTTTAAAGAAACAATACTGGGCCTGATGATGAGTAAATCCAATAAATTTTGAAACCGGTTGCTCGGTATTTAATTGAAGAACGTTCGAGACTGCACATCATTTATTCATTTCTAAAACGCACCACAAGAAGTGAAAGAACGTTACAAGTATTCCAGTCGGGATGTAACAATAGTACTGAATTGGGTTTAAATGTACTGGTTTAGGATATCTCTCCTGTAGGATCAAATTCACATTGTAAAGATTACAAAAATATGATAAGGTAGATTGTTTGAAACATGAGTACATCAATAGTGGCAACTGTATCACGAGCACAGCATATAAAATGGCTCCTGGGAAAATTTTAATGCACGATTCTGTAAACATGTTAAAAGTAAAAGTAGTGGTCTACAAACATAACTCAATTATTTGTTATAAAAACTAAAGTTGCTGTACCCTGAATTAACTGACGAATACCTAGAACCTGAGAAACAGGCCATCCATATAGGTTTGCGATGCTATCCATATTGAAAAAAATTTGAAAATGTTTGCAAATGAATCCAGGCATTTCTACATTTCCAATAAAAACGTAGTATAACGTCTTTCAATAAACCAACATACTGTTTAATGTACACAAATCCAGTAGGCAATTTTTCTATTAAGATACATTCGGGTTAAAACCAGGGCAGTTTTACATATTTGATAGATAGTTGTGCAATTTTATTGCATGATGAGATTTGTGATTCCATATACAGGGACTTGCTGAATGTCAAAAACTTTTCATGATATATTAAAGGTTGCTTAGGCAAAATAAAATAGTATATAATTTGGTGAAACCTTACAGTGACAACTGAGTGTCAAAAGCGCTGCAAGTACTTTGATAAATGTAAGCTTAAGGAGTTTCAGAGAAATGCAATGTATATTTGCATGGCTGCCTAAAAAACGTTCTCTCTTATTTCCGAAGAGAGCAAGAAGATATTTTTTTGTAACTACTTTTGGTGTTATTTCAGATATTTTAATTATATCTACTTATTCTATGGTTTTGTAACAAACCAGAATGTATTTATTTTTGGGTTTCTACTATTCACTCTAACAAAATATGCTACTTCAATTTCGCTATGGTGACCTATCACTCAGTTCTGTGACGGTCATGTCACTACTCTACTGTTATATAAGCATTCTATGTCATTATTGGTACGAAGGTACACCAAATCGCACAGGTCTGTCTGTGTATAGCCATAGGTTTAAGTTACAACACATGATTTGTATGATATTTAGAGAAGATATAATACAAACTACTGCATTGAGCTTCACATCAGTGCGCTCTAGAATTCCAAAGAGATCGGACGGTTTAGTCTATTCACTCCTTATCCTGTGGTCTCTTGTCATAGGGCATTGCAAGTAATCCTACATATCTTGGGTCATAGTACGCACCATGTTCATATTTAGTTCAAACGAAACTCTGTTTATTTTTGTGCCCGTCCAGGGACAATTGAATTGACAGACAGCAGATAAATACAAAGGTTTTTATCAGTACAATGGGAGTTACAAGTGCAGTAGTAACGATGCTGTAGGGTAAAATGGAAGAATTCATAGCAACGTTATTGTGAGTCTTATTACAAAAATTGATTAATTAAATAAACTAATTGTAAGACTAGATGCGTTGATGTTTTTGTATCATATGCATATGATGGTAGAAACTCTACTGTAGATTTCTAGAGATTTCTTCTGTAGAGTTCTGGAGATTTCTTCTGTAGAGTTCTGGAGATTTCTTCTGTAGAGTTCTGGAGATTTCTTCTGTAGGGATCTGGAGATTTCTCTAGAGTTTTATGCATTGTCTTGAATTCTTGATCTTGCTGGAAAAATATTGCAAAGTTCCGTAAACATGTTCCAAAGTTCCTTAAACATGTTCCAAAGTTCCGTAAACATGCTCCAAAGTTCTGGAAACATGTTTTAAAGTTCTGGAAACATGTTCTAAAGTTCTGGAAAAATGTTCCAAAATTCCGAAAACATGTTCCAAAATTCCGAAAACATGTTCCAAAGTTCTGGAAACATGTTCCAAACTTCTGGAAACATGTTCCAAAGTTCTGGAACCATGTTCCAAATTTGTGGAAATGTGTTCCAAAGTTCTGGAAACATGTTTTAAAGTTCTGGAGACATGTTCAAAAGTCCTGAAAACATGTTCCAAAGTTCTGAAAACATGTTCCAAATTTCTGGAAATATGTTCCAAAGTTTTGGAAACATGTTTTAAAGTTCTGAAAACATGTTCCAAAGTTCTGAAAACATGTTCCAAAGTTCTGGATTTGATTTGAATACAAATATCTGTAAGATTTGAATACAAATATCTGTAAGATTTGAATACAAATATCTGTAGGACCTCGCTACCAATTCTTGTAAGACTTGAATACAAATACCAGTAAGATTTCAATACAAACATCTGTAGAATTTGAATTCAAGCATTTCCAAGATTTGGAGAGAAATAACTATAAGATGTGGAGAGATTTGTAAAGAAACTTCTTCAAGATTTGGATAATACTAATCATAGATTTGAATACAATTTTTCATGGATTTTTATTCAAATACCTCTTAGATATGAATACTAATATCTCCAGGATTAGAATTAAAATATATTCCATGTACTTAAGGTTCTAATACAAATATTTCCGGTATTCAGGGAAACGTACCTGACATATCTGGCTGCATATATGCTTAGAATTCGAATCTTATAATTTGTGTATATGGAAATATATAACTTGTAAATTTGAAAACACATAACTTGTAAATTTGGAAACACATAACCTGTTAATTTGGAAATATATAACTTGTAAATTTGGAAATACATATCCTATCTTTTTGAAAATATATAACTTGTAGATTTGAAAATATATAACTTGTGGATTTGGAAATACATAACCTATGTTTTTGAAAATATAAAACCTGTAGATTTGAAAATATATAACTTGTAGATTTGAAAATATATGACTTGTGGATTTGGAAACATAAATTGTGAATCTCGATACACACATATATATATATAGCCAAATATTAAAATTTGCTATGGCCAAATGGCTAACTACAAATGATTGATACATTTAAATACCAGGTTTTAGTCAATTTTCATAACTATGTAAAATTTTTGATAAATTATTTAGCAAGTCCCCAATACCCCCACATACACTATTTCGAAGAATACAAAAACATTTGTTGCAAAAAACGCAATAGCAGACTTATATGTTACTTTTAAAAGATAAGTAGGTATGCATATCAGATCAATGACACTTAAAACGACGTTTAAATTCAGCCAGACTAAATTACTATCTTTTGTAATGCAACAAAAAATATAAGATGCATGAGTATGAGAATGTAAATTTAAAGTCATCTGAATGCGGGACGGAACAATATTGTTTTTGACATTAATGTTGCATTCATTGATAGCAATTCTCTTCTATTTTACGTAATTGCATCGTTAACCATTACGAATTGCTACTCCTGAACCATTCTCAATTAAAACAATCGTCTTTTTAACATTTTTCCTAGTAATTTTAAAAACAATACAAAAATGGTGATTAAACAAGTAGCCATAAACCCAATGATTTGTAATTGTGTAAGAAAATTGAGTTTAACACGATTATAAAATTCCTTGTAAAGCATACTAATCACTATTTCGTGATTTACACATGTAAATGCTATGTTATCTTGAATTTTACTGTATTATATTTTCCATTGCATATATTTTGAACCAACAAAATGTTATTCATAAATACATTTTGGCCGCCGTTATGTTAGCTATTATGTCTTTGGGAATCACAAAGTAGATGAATAAATTTTGACACGCATTTGCATACATACGGTATGCAAAAACAATTTGACAAGGAAATCGGAAATTGAGATCACCATACGTTTTTTAATTTTGCATAGCAACACACCATTACAACAACATTAGAAGAATTTCATAACCCGTTTCGTTGGCTCAGAAGACAATAGAATTCAACATAATAAAGCAATATATGGATTATCCATATCATATCAAGCTCTGTTCATATCCATATCTGTCTTTGACTTGAATATAAAATTGTCATTTGAGATGACGGATTATTTGTTTTATTATGATGGCATGGCATATCTTTCTATGCACTTCCCATTAAGTTTCTACTGATATTTTCTTAGAAATTTATCATGACTTAGGAATATGGAAATGCCTTGCTTGCATTGAATATAATACTGCTACAAAAACCCTGACAACAAAAGTTGTTTTATTAAAGGTAACGAAAGAAAGAAAGCAAAATAATTCTATTTGTGCAAATTTGTGATTTAAAAACTAAAAATTTAAACTTTTAAGCACAAAACTTAATTACTTGGTATTGTTTTATTATACAATTAGGGATTCATGACTACCCAAGCCTATTGTCAATTGTGATAACAGAAAGACAATTAACAGGAACTATAAGTTTTACAATGAGCAATTACTTTCTTTTATCCAACATTTACCCACATTTACCCACATTTGTAACGGCATTATTTAAGTAATGTATAACGCGTCTATAAATTTCTATCGCAATTCCATCATACACTACCACGAAACTTGGGAAAGAACTTTAAAGGATACAAAAAAGGATAGCCAGTAACAACAAAATGCAAATCATAAAACTTTTTTCAATCTCAATATTGCATTTTATCAAAGGAGCATCAACCTGCTCTCCAAATACGTAAGGAATTTAAAACTATTATTTTGAGGAGAAATAGCCGCTGCTTTCGACAAAAGTAGACAGTGTGGTTTATTTTGACGGTAACCAGGCCAATATCTAAAAGTAAAACGTTTTTCTGTTAGGAGAACTACATACCATGGGGACCCTGAAGGATACTATAGCTTTTATAAGGACGCCAATAGAAACTGTGAAAATTTACACCACCCAATATTATCGTCTTCTTCAAGACTACCTCCGAACATGGTCGAAAAATGTGGGTTTCCAAGTGGGTTTGAAGTAATGCAGCTTGGATACACAACATTGAACGATATTCCTACAAACGTTTTGACTGACTTTTCATGCAGTGATTTCACTAACGTTTCAATCATTGGACAGCAGACCAGATTGCCAAGAAATTTTGTTTTAGAAGCTAAAGACTCGGTATGTTCAAGATATTATATGATTGCTTGTTTAAAAAGATTAAAAAACGTTTTTGTCAAATTTTTGTATGTATATTTAGATATAAGTATTTATTATTTATTTCTATTAGGTAAAGTTCCAATTTCATAGACATATCCGTAATTCGATTCCATCATTTTTCTTGGATGAGCATGTAAGTCATGAGAAACAACTAATCGGAGATTTGAGTAATTACAGGAAATTTTATCTTAATCCAAAATGGAAGGAACTTAAGGTAAGCAGTCTTAGTTTTTAGAAACAAATATCTTACATAAAAGTTGCTTCAAACCTATGTCATAATTTATAAACGCGTATATACACGAGAGGAACATTCCCCTTTTATAGTAAATTCTGGACTACCAAAAGTTAGATCCAGTGGAATCGTCATACCTTTGCATTCGTCGGACATTTAAGCATTGGATAATTTAAAACCTTCACGCATACATGCTTATATAACTTTTAATTTATCCATGTAGTTGATGTCGTTCTTACAAATCGTACATTAATAGTTGGCCTATTCTTAACAGTCGTATATGAAATATTGGCATGTTTTTAATAGCCGTATATAAAAATCTGGCCTGTTCTTAAAAGTCGTTTCTAATCTGGCCGGTCAGAATATGAAAAGCATTTTTTGGGTAAAGATGGAGAATATAATAAGGTAATTGCCCGCTTTTTCTCTACAAAATATTTTTGAAAAATTCGAAACGACAGAACAGCCACACTCATGAACCACATTTTAAGCCATTCAAAACACCCCGAAATTGTTCCGGTTGGCCAGTAAAAATTCTGAAAATCACCTGTTTTTCACTTAAAATTTTGATTTTCTTCGGAACTACTTGATATTTTTTATGCTGTTTTTTTTCTTTTAAAAATATCTTTTTATGTGGTCAATTTAACAAACTAATTTTTTTGACTTGGTAAGTTGAGGTTTCCTGAAACCAGTGTAAACCTTTCGGGGGGGCTAGCTCCCTCGGCGTAGCGTTTTTGGGGCAAATGATTCGACATTATTTTTGATGTGAATACATGTGAAAAGTGCTGCTATGTGCAAGGGTCAAGTGACGTTATTTCATCATAGGGGGTCTTTGACCTCTTGACCCATGACCTCGATTACCTCTTGACCCATGCTCTCGATGACCTCTTGACCCAAGCTGTCGAT
>JAQIXX010006550.1:0-12051 GCA_034700605.1 Willowsia nigromaculata | reverse complement strand
GAAGTGCCCCGAATATCATTACTAACCGATCAAACGATAGTTGCAGGTGGTTCCGCTATCGTAGCTCCAGTACCTAAGCGTCAAACCCAACCGCAACTGCCCAGTACTCCAACTGTAACAGTTACCAAAAATGCTCCACAAAATATACAAGACACAATTAGAAGGGAATCTGCCAGATCCAAAGCTGCAGCAGACGCGCAAAAGGAAGATGCCACTACCACTACACCGCAACCTGAAACGGCGGAATCCAGAGATTCAAGTGCCCCTGGACAAAGCAGTAGGAGGAGGAGAAAGGGTTCTTCTAAAAAGGAGGATGAATTTAAGCTTGTTTAATGTACAAAATCTTAGTTAATTGGCTCGGTTAAACGCAGTAACATTATAGTTGTAATTTTATAAGTCCATTTTATTATATAGGGTACAATAAAACTATTCGATCAAAATACAATAACAAAATTCTGCTGTTTTCACCCTGCAAGAAGATATCGGGTGAAGTCAGCTTCATTTCCATCTCACTCTCACTCGTTAAACTTGATATTTGATAAAATAATTTTTGTCATAATGCTTCCTTAGTACAGATTGCACATTACCCCACTCCAATCACATCTACATATTTAAATTCTCTAAAGTAACGTTTTACTGTTGACTTAGGTGAGTACAAGTTTCAGGAAAGTATGTTTGAATTTTTGTTGTTCATCATTGGCAATTTTTTGCATATCCCGAAGTGAAGGTAACACTTCTGCTTAGTTGGTGTACATCGTACTTTACCATGGGGTGTAGTAACGAGTAATACGTCTTTAAAAGTTAAATTTTCTCACCCTGTCAACGACTTATATTTAATAAAGCTCATTTTCTTTTTTGCTTAGCACTGCCATTGTTCATTCAGAAATATAACAGATTTATATTCCAGTCCATCCTATAGCTGGTCCAAAATTTACGGATGCATCCTATCCTCTAGTCTGTGTTGGAAAATACAACTTTGATTTGATGTTCACATGAAGTTTTGAAGATGGACATGAAAGATGACAACAAAGATCGCAGAATCAATAACGCCACTGGGTTAACCAACGAAGATCAATCAATTGAAAATATGGACACAAACGCTAAAAGTGGAGCAGTTGACAGGTTCAGAGTTTTACATTGTAAATGTAAGTACATTGGACTGGAGGATTTTCTAACAAATATGTAATCCTTTAGAGATCAGCCAGGTAATAGTTCTGGTGAAATTAAATCATCAAGAAGTGCTGCTGGAAGCAATCAGTCCAGTTCATCACCAGATCAAGAATCCGGAAAAGTAGGAAATGCAAATGTAAGAGTCGTACTTTCAAACTACGTACAAAAGTTTTCAACTGAAAATTCTAGGTGCCCCGAAAAATTCTACTCACTCCAGGTTCGCTTACAAGATATAAGGAAGGCTTCTTCTGGGTCAAATCCCAAAAGACCTCATTCTGAAAACTCATCCACAGAAGATGCCGTTTCGCAGCCGAAATGCCAAAAAATGGACACTGCGTAAGTAATTTTTAAAAATAGCATAATCACTTATTATTGGTTCATAACAAGAATATTGGCATAAATGGAAGTGTGGAATGATTACGTTTGGCACAGATCTACCGAGCCAAAAGTAGCACTTAGTCATTTTCAAGAATCAAAGTGTGCTAATGCTTCTGCAGATAAGCAAGCAGAGGTCAGAAATCTCGATAAGTTCATGCACAGATACCAATGACACCTCTACAAGATGTAATATAGTTTTTACATAATTTGCTTAATGATACTCAGGAAATTGAAAAAATAGAAGTGAAAGCACTTAATGAAGATGAAAACAAAAAAGATGATGATGGTATTACACTGGCCGTACGCTTCCCGTCAGGGACTACAATTCTGAGCAAGTTTCAGCCGACGGAAACTCTTCTTGTATAGAAATACATTATAGTTTGGAATTTTTCAAATTTTTCCTCTTCTCAAATCATAGAATTTGTGAATTTTGCTTTTCAATCATCTAGGACATCCGGAAGTTTGTCACCAATCATAGAGAAGCTCCTCCATATTTCGAAATAGTAAGATATCCTAATGAAAAAATACCTGTGGATCAAGAAGCGCATATGACGTTACAGGAGTTTGGTTTTAAAAGAAAGGAGATTCTTCATGTTCGCCGTGTTGAGAAGAAATCAAATTTCATTTTTACTGCCATTAATGGCTGGTTACACTACGTTTGGTAAACTTCAGTGTGCAACTGTCAGATCATTTCAACTGCGTCTAAAACTGTTACATCGTAATTTCATAACTGCCTGATCTACCCAGTTGGATTATCACACTTAAGAATTCGTATTTTTATAGAATCAATTTCAATAAAAATCTTTCAATTGAACATTTCATAGTTTCACTTTTTTCTAACTTACACTCGCAATTATTTAATTATCATTCATTCACATAATATCGGTAAGTAATATAGTTTATAAGTAGTAGGTACTCCTCTATCACACAACTATTGCTTTAAATAGTAGCATTTCAATTTATCTCTGTAGAAGTAATAATCTATACGATCACAGACAAGTTTTTGCTCCGCCCAATATTCCAGAATAAAATCTGCTCCCTTTTCTCCAATCATTATCGTGGGAGAATTTGTATTTGCATTGACAATTACTGGCATAACTGAAGCATCTATAACTCTCAGGTTCGTTGTTCCCAACACTCGCAGTTTTGGGGACACCACAGACCTCGGATCGTCTGGTTTTCCCATTCGGCAGGTTCCAACTGGATGCCATAGTGTGTTGCAAAAAAATCTGACATAACAAGTCCAGTAGTCGTCAGATCTAAACTCATGTTGCTCACAACCAGGAATAGGCACATCCGCATAAGTTGCATTAAGTTTGCGGAAAGGTGCCGTTTCGGATCCTATTTTCACTCCTAACTTTGCACCTGCACATGAGTACAAGAATGCGACATATTTTAATTATATGTAATATGAAGACAAAGACAAAGCATCTGTCATTTAATTAACTGAACTTGCCTTCCACCAAAGCTGCTATGTCATCTGGATGTTCAAGGTAATGAGGATCAATATTTGGGTGACTTAAGGGGTTTTTGTCCTTTAAAGTGATTTCTCCAACGCTTTTGGGACGCCCAAGAGTATTCAGAATGACAAATCCATCGGTACCCACGAAAGGCTCATAAATTTTATCAAGAACATCCCTTCTGTAGTTTTGGGCTTCCGCTAAAGTTAATGCACCTGCAACGCTATTCCCAACCGCAACAATGTACAGTTGTATATCTGGCCAATCAATTCCTGATTGTTTTACTTGAGATGTGGAGATGAATGCTTGGGAAGTTATCATCAGAGGACAAGTCCATGGTCCTATATAATACATAATACCATTTTAACATGAGATCTGAATGTCTCAAATAAAGTTTAGCTTGTGTAAAATATACATTATGCATTTGAGCATTATTATATACAGTACCATCTCCCTTTAGATAATATTCCATAAAGTATTCAAGAGTGAAATCCCTCTCTGCCACGATTGATAAGGGCTTCTCAATCATAAATGGCATCAAAGGGGTAAGAATGTGGTCTTGAAGGTTTTGACCAACTGGCAAATCAATTTTTGGCTTAATCTACATAATAAAAACCTCCATTAGAGTTATGATGAGAATTCCCAGAATTACTTCCTATGTTTTTTATAACATACCCCAACAGATTTGAGGTGTTTCTTCGGTCCTATGCCAGATAACATCAGAAGTTTAGCCGAATCAATGGTGCCGGCACTCACGATCACCTCTTTCCTAGCTCTAGCAAACCGCTTTGTTCCACCTTTTAGATAATAGACTCCATCTGCACGTCCATTTTTATCCATCTTTATCTAATCAAAACATCAGAAAAATGCATATTTACTAACTAAACCCTCTCATAAATTCCTACGCACCTACCTTAAAACGCAAAAATTACCTTTATGACTTGTGAGTATTTGGATATGACAAGATTTTTTGGATGCTTTGGATTTTTCAAAAGAGCAGAAAATGTTCCGTGTCTAGCACCTTCCTTTTCATTTCTATCAAGAAATCCGAAACCTGTTTGCATTAAAAAATTAAATTACTGTCATTATATTCTCGTGCAAAGCATCAAAAAGTACACATTCAAACCATTAAGTTTTTGTTTACCTGATTTTTGAGGTCCATTTACATCAATTTCTTCATACCCCAATTCTTTCCCAGCATCAATAAATTCACGAGCCAAATTCTTAAAGCTTTTACTTTCAATATGCAAAAATCCATACTCGGAACCTTCATATTGATCTAAAATATTTTAAACACGTTTATAAAACAACGCCTACTTCAAGTTGAGAAAATTACATAACATGAATCAGGTAATTCATTTTGGCTAACCGTTATTCGATTGATGCTCCCCTTTGTACTGTGATATTGACTTTTTAAAATAAGGTAACACATTAGCCCATGACCATCCATCATCTCCTGTTATGTTAGCCCAGTTTTGATAGTCCATTGGATGACCCCTGATTATTATAATTTATATATTTATGTGAATTTTATTCATTATTTAGGAGTTAATTTTTAGCGTTTGCCTTTTACCACCTCGGCTTTTACCTCAAATAAAACATAAAGTTGACAGAGCTGGAGCCACCGAGTACCTTTCCACGGGGCCAATATACTTCCTAAATTATATAAATCGAAGAATATGTGTTATCTTAAAAGTCTTCTCACTTAATTTAACATATTTAACATAGTGTTTATGAAGGGGGCTTCAACCTGATTTTTGAATGCCAAACTAGCATTTTTCTGCGGAACCGTCTTGTACATCCAATCTATTTCAGGCTTACTAATGAGACCATACGCGTGACCTGGGAAGCTGTGCAGGGGGTTTGGATTGCCCCCCGCTTCCAATAAAAGTACCTTTCCATGAGAACTTAGTCTATGTGCGACCACTGAGCCGGCACTACCTGCCCCCACTAAGAAAAGATGCACATTTGTCAGACCCAACTGATTCATTGCCAATAATTATTCAAATTGTGTTGATTGCTATATAAATAAAACTGCAACTTACCAACAATGAAGTCATATTCCGTTTCTAGCGCTTGGGAAAACGCATTTTGAAAATAATCAGAGTAGTAATCAACCGCACTAAAGAACAAAACGAGTGGAGTGGTACTAAAGAATACAAAGTAGTAAAAGAGGAGAGCACAGCTACATGATGGTATTGTCATGATGAAGTCTTATTTGCAAGTTTCAATTAATTTTAGCTGCTTTCTATGTGACACTGACATGAAAAGAGAGTAATTGTGGGATGCATTTATCACACGCAAATAATACCAATTAATCGTTCGATTATTAAATGGTTTTAATCCGCATTTCAATGATTTTCCTGCATATCTTTTGGAAAACCACGCTCGCACTGTTTTCACATGAAACCCACAATTTAACGTTTGTGCTGCTTACACTTTTAAGCACTGACTGCCACTAACTCCTCTTGGGATCCAATATCAAGGTCATTAATGTTACTCGAACAGTTTCATTTCTCGAATTGGATTGAACCATTTTGCATGAAAATCAAAATGCTTTTCTGCAAAAAGCCAGCAATAAAACAATGCAAACTAACGTGGTGATTACAGCGTCATTATACACTTACTCATCTCGTGTGCATTAAAATTTTCATGCGGCACTATCTATTCAAAACAAGTAACCTTTATTACGTGAACGTTATCCTATAATATTTCGCCACATTATTAACCGTAACCATCTATATGTGCGTGCTCAGTCGTTCAAACGAATTTGACGATAAATGGCAAAGATTTTGCTGGTGGATGTGTGTCAGTGTTGACATTCAAAAAAGCAAGAGTTACGCAATAATGACTCCTCGTATACAAGTCATTATAGCAATTGTATTTGCACCTCTAACAATCTTCAATGATAGCTGCACGTTAACTGAACACACTTCGGCTTACCCCTTACAAGTTACCCTTTCTTTTTCGTTCCATCATCCCAACTAAAGGGTTAATGTCTATACGTCATGGTATAGGTATACGTTATACGTTACTAGTATTGTATGCACTTTTAATGCAGTCATTCATAAGGCACACGTACTTATCAGACACAAGCCCTTAATATGTATTTTTACATTCACTGAAGTTCAGAGACATTTGAGGCTGGTTGGTGGAGAAGATGTGCTAGATAAAGTGCCCTTTCTGATTTGTCCTGTGAACTTGTATTTTTGGGAAGGGCTCAATGAACTCATGCACTATTTTGCCCCACAATAGTTCCATAACGTGAATGCAACTTGATTGGTACGTATCACATGCTCCTGTCAACTGTGAAACAAACAATTCTTCACAACACACAACCCTATTGTCTTTGCAATTATTTTTTCTATAATAACTTTAAAGATGCTATATTCCACAGAGCAGGACTTTGTTAAATTTGGCTAGGTAGAGATAACTTTACGATGTGTTATTGTCTCTAACTAGGTGTTGAAGATGTTTTGCATTGCATTGTTCACAAGATAGTACATCAACGTTATTTCCATCCTGCACGCATGGTATCTCATTCATGCATTGCCTATGTAGGATGTGTGCATGAATATTTCAGGGCCTTCATCATAATATTCTTTAGGTGCCTGTACAACATGTTACCAGAGGTATAATACAGACACAACCTACACATATTCGAATTCGAATACTTTGCAAAATCTTTAGCTACTATCCTTTCAAAACTCAATTACAAGGTCAAGAAAGAGGAATGCACTTTTTTTTGCATGTGTACTCATTTTAGTCATAAAATCGCATGAGGGAACTCCTGCTAATTTAGATGACAGTTTCCCAAATTGATCTCCAAATGTATTAGAAAATGTAAGTTGCAGTGCAAAATATTTTTTTTGGGAGTATTATGAAGAAGTAGTTTTTATATGCATTCTGCTGCGTCCATCATCACCTTTTTTATAGCTATTTTTCACTTTATCAGCAAATTGTGACCCATGCGAGACAAAAACAAACAAAAGTATTGTAAACTCAATGCTTACTTGCCCTGCTTGTACCGATTGCCATGCTTGAGCTGCCGTTTTAATTAATATGTGATGATGATAAATAGCAGTAACGATAATGGACATGCATTAACTCTAGTGCTCATCTATGCTAAAGTAATGATTCACCATCTTGAGCACGTTCGGGCAAACGAGACAGATAAAAACCACTCATTTATCGTGTTATTCGTTACGCATTGTATTTATGCTTCTAAATGTTATTTTTATTCGGTTTACTTTACAAGCATAAAAATGCATGAAAGAGTTTTATGTATCTCCACCATTTAAAAAACTGTACATCTCAAAAAGATTTGGTTGTTAACAACACAGTAGTAGTACATAGGGCACACGATACCGATACGTCATGTCATGCCCTCTACACTCTAACTACAGGGTTTCACGTTTCATTCGTAAGATTCTTGAAACAATAATATGGTTCCGTTTACGAATTCATTGCCCAAACACATCTTTGCTGCATTAAGTAATCATGAAAGAAAGATTATAATGTCTAGAAAAAGTTACACTCAACAAAACCAGGTATCTAAGCATATGCGCCGGCACTTTAAAGGATTCAGTTATTTTTAAGCGTAACGGTAATACCAATGTTCACAACCCTACCCCTCTTTGTATTTCATGCTTGAGTATTTTAAAAATAAACTACAGTGGTTACTCAGATTCAGATATTATTTCATGTCCGGCAGTCCGCTCCGTAAAGTCCGTTTCTCCTTGTGGGTATGTGAGTTTAAATAAGAATGAATTGATTCTCTTTGTCTTAATATTTTATGTGAAAGACTGCGGAGATTATCGTTTACTAACATACAGTCGGTTATGCAGTTTTATTATTTATGTTATGAACACGATTTGCATAGGTAACGAAAAGACTTTCCTGTCTTCTTTCACGTATCCTTCCGTTATGTCCCTCTTTTACGTATGTATCATGTTCAAATGGATAGGGCTCGATATTTGATGTGCCCAAACAAAATTTTCGAATCAATAACACAAAATTAAGAATGTTTTTTTTTCAAATTTATTGTACCATTTCATTTTTGAATTAAAGAATAGCACAATGACAATAAGGCATTTGTGGGTGTGACCAAATTGAAGAAACTATTTACTCATGTAGTTCAAGAATCAAGTGTCTTGATTGCATCTGCATGCAATGTATTTCGAAAATTGATATTATGTTAAGGACACTGCGACTACTAGTTGGAAAAATAATTGCAACATATTTTGCAGACTAGAGTCATCTTTTTAAAATCTGATAGCGAATAATTACTGACATCTCACTGAAGTTTCGATGTGATAAAAAATTGCATAATATTGTCACTTGCATGCAAAGTTTTCACAACAGTGCATGCGTTACGAGATTTTTTGTTCTTGAAGCGTTTTACAAAGTACAAAGTATGATAGCACGACTACGACAATAAATTAATACAAAGTTTAAAAACTTCTAGCGTATAAAACATTTTGAACATGTTAATTTTGTTCACAGTAAGAGGAAACACTTAATATAGTACATGTGTTTAATTTTTTGAATCCTTGAGCAACGGTCAGTCAAACAACTAAAACTAAAAGATTCTGTATACCAGATTGACATTTGTCATTGTGAGGTTTAAAACTTCTTAAATTACAAATTAACTTGAGTATATAGTCATATAGATACTTAAGTTTAATAGCTGAATGTTAAAATACTTTTTTAGGCTGAGTTTTGGCTGTTTTTTTTTGGCTTCAGATAACCGGAAATAGCATATACAAGGTGAGTAGAAGAAGTCCTAGTAGATCCATAAAGAAAAGGAGGAGAACTGCGAACATGATGATGGTGATAGGAACGTCTCAAGGGTCTTAACCCTTTGTTCCTCTAGCTGGAATGTAGTCAAGCTGTGGACTTTCCTGCAACACAAACCAATACATTTTATGACAAAACTATTTGAATAGAAGTTAAATTATTTACAAAACAGTTTATAAAATTTGAGCTACTAACTGCTTTACTTTGCTTCTTATTCAGTTTGCAAATCACGACTGACTGAATATTAAACCTTAAAAATTTTGCCAGTCAATTTCAGTTTGAAAGAACAGAATACTCACCTTTTATACAATTTAAAGCAAGTACATTTATGCGTGTTGGAACTGCTGGGAAGTGGCTGAAAGTCGCTGCGAAATAAAGCTATCACTCACTATCAAAATATAATGCATTAACTAACACAATTGCTCGCGTCTTCATCACGGAAATGTAAAATTAGACTTGATTCTAATAATTGTAATGTTGATGCGAGCAGCACCAATAGAACAGGGGTTTGGAATATGGAATTAAGCATGCGATTCATGGAAGGAAAAGAAAAAAAGCGAAGAAGGTCACCTTAGACTCTGTGAGGAGGCACGTCTCCGGAATCGACTTTTATGATTGCATACTGTATTATGCATGCATTGTGTGAACTAACCAACACGCATAAAATGCAAAACGAAAGAATTAGTAGAATACAAAGGTCACAAGTCACAAAACAGCAAACTAAACTAACTGGTTACGCTTCACGACAAACTGTTCTAGTCCTGCTGGCTACATGTACTACATTATATGCAAATGAAAAAAAAACTGTCATAACGTCTCATCACTCTTCACTATGTATCCGATGCGTTGAATAAGACGCTGCAGTTAATGCCAGAAATAAGTATTCCATCAATATGAATATACAAACATCCTGCATTAAAAACAGGAGGGTATAGGTCACAGGATTTGCATTTTTCTTATTCTGGAAACTAAAATGCGAAGAAGACAACAGGCTTCTTCTGTGAATTGAACAATGAAATTGATGAAACTGCGCCTTGTTACATTGACTAATGGCTGTGAGTTAACTTGGGCAAGTAGGTTTCCTTCAAATGAAATAGGTTTCTCATATTTTTATGAATGTCACTTGCAACAACATTTGGCTCATATAACGACACAGGTATATACTTTTGTTATTCACCTTATCATTTTTGCTAATGTAGCCATTGTCTCGTGAAATGCATTTTTATGAAATATGCTTGCATATGTACTTATATGGTAAATGGTAAATGTCAACAGTTTTTCATTGCTAAAAATCAAGAGATATGACAACTTTTGTTTGCACCTGCCATGAATGTGTGCAAAAGTTATAGCCAAGCATTGAGCCATTACTTAAAAAGTTTCATTAGTAAATTTTGGAATTAAACCACACTATGTAGATGTGACATATATTATGCTTCGCAAAAATTTACATTGTGTGGCTAGCCAAACTTTATAAGCACGTGTGTGCTCAGTGTGTTGTGTGTCATGTGTCAACTATATTATGTTAGCTGAATTTTTGCCAGCTCACTTGCTTATGGTTTTGAGTTCTGAACCATGAATTATAATCTAACTTTCGCATGTAAGCGTTCCTCCATTGGGTGCATTAATGTACATTTACCTAATTAAGGCAGCCAGGAAGTCATCATCTTTATCCGAAAGTCTTTGATGGTTCTTTGGTTGTTAGTTTAATGCGAGCTCGTTAAATACGCAGTATGCACATAGCACTTAATATATCATCATCATATTTTGTCTCTGTGTGACTCGTACTCTCCATTCAGCATTGTGCCTCAGTTTTTATTTTTATGGTTGTATGGTCACTTTGTAAAATGATGGATGAGTACCTGAACAATAAGAGTAGCCAATGTAGCCATATAGGTTTTAGGTATTCATGGAAAAGCTGCAAATCCTGGTAAACATAATTTTCTCGTGCTAACTTTGATCAAAATGCCTATAAGCATGAGCATAACTATCTATTAACATCCCTGGAATAGATACAGTACATATACGACTGTATTTTTATGGCTGAATATTACGAATTTAGATTTTACTGTAACATCACTTTGTATCCGAATGTGTACATTGTACAAACATAATTTAAGAGCAAAGATGGTATTATTTACAATGTTAAATACAATGATATTGAGCATTTAATGCAGCAATTAAGTGCTGGAAGCAAATGTAGTTTGAATAGAAAACTAGCATTGACCATATGTATATTTTCTGAGATCCAGTATTTTTATTTATGTATATATGCTGCAAACATTTGATTCTTACTAGCAGACAAGCATATTTAATCACATCATGACATAATGACAATTATTGAATGCTGCAGATTTCAGGCACTGATATTTCAAAGACAAACTCGACTGTTATAGCAGCTTATGGCAAGGTTTTACAGAAAGTGGAGAATAGTAATTTTTCGATTATTTCACGTGGACATTTTTTATCATTGCATAACCCTGCTTATCCACAAAAAATAAGCGACCAAATTTATGTGTATATTAGCTCACATTGTACCTGGTGCAGAGGAGAGGACATGTTGCATCAAACCTGACTGGAGTAATTATGTAGGTACTATTAACAATTCTTCTTTGTAATTAGGTTATGGATTCGCTAATATGCGTTCATTCTTGTGGATTTATACTATAATCATAATAAAAATAATAATATCATCTTTCTTTACGTTTCTTAAACATATTAGCAGATATAAATGTTCTGAAACTTGCAAGAAGCATCCTCTAACAAATTGTAAGTTCTAACTGCGAAAGTATGTGTGACATTAGCAAATAGCGCAGCAACTTTTAAGGTTTTAGAGAAGATTCATAGAGTGAGTATTCTGCAAGATTCGACCAGATTCTCGCGCATTTATATATTATATTTTTTATTGTAAAGCGTAATAATTAGTATAAAACAATAACAATAATAGAGAAAAACTAACTTTTATATTATTTAAAGTAGTCATATTTAACTTAAGATTGAACTAGCGACATAATTTAGAAATTCTAAAACAGTAATGGGTGTTTTGGAGAAAGTTTGGGTTTTAAAATAATTGCTTTTGAGTATTTAAGTGAGCTGAGTGCAGTGGTTTCATTGACCAGTTTGTAAAAATTATATGGAGCAATTATACTAACTGTCTTTTTCTCCCCCATCAAATGCTTTATAAAACAATGTAGAAATTTATGAATGCGCAAATGTTACTATACTTTATAAAATTCACACGCATGGT
>JAQIXX010006549.1:0-12052 GCA_034700605.1 Willowsia nigromaculata | reverse complement strand
CTTTACTTACATCTTATTTGAACAATGAAATTTGTTTGAGCATGTAAGGGCCCAGCAAACAGTATGCGTCTTTACTCATTTCACACAATAATGTTTCAAAATGTCATTATTAGCTTGTCGAAATTTTTTGTTTCATTGTTCATATATAAATTGTGTATGCTTTAGTATGTTTTTTGCATCTCCAGCAAGTAATCAGGAACGCAAGCATTGCCGATACGATTCGGAAGTTATTCATGCTTGGCTTACTTCAGTTGATAATGATCAGTCTTCTTAATGTGTGGAGATGCGATCCGGCGTAGTAAGATCATTATCATGAAATGAGCAGTCAGGAAAAGATACGTTTTACACAAAATTCCTTTTCCTGTGCCGTATGCCTTCTCACGCAATCTATATCGTAAGTTCATCATACAGTGATATGATACTCTTTTCTTGGTACCCGCCAGCCATAGTCAGTTCTTTTTATCTCTGCTGACCACCCAAGCATTTTAGTTAATTTTTCATTTCCATCATCATATACTATGCGTTTATAAAGAAAGGAGAACTTTATTTTGTTGTCTCCATCGGGAAATGTGATATTATTTTGAAAGGAAAGAATGCAGTGAATAGTATAAGTAGTCGAGTCGCAGTAGATATATGCATTGTTTTCGTCTTCCTATGTAAACTACACTTATTGTTATGCTCATCTAAGCGTTTACTCACTTTAGCCCGAAGAAGCAAAACAGATAATTCATCTTCTTGTGTAATTCAGAATAACAAACAAAAAATTCATAAATGTAGCTCGCCTTCTGTGTGCATATACTTTTTTTGCTTTTAAACGTACATTTTTTATCTTGTTTGTTTGTCTATGCTCACTGATGTGATAATTTTCTTCATTTTCAGAAGAGCAACTATACTCTGATAGCTGTAGCTGTAGCCAGAGTGTCGGCTTGTTTTTTTCTATATCGTTGTGCGTAAGCTGATGTGTATGTGTGTTACCGTTTTCTTAAGAAATCACAAGTGGTATTAGATAATATATTTGAAATTGAAGATGTAAACAATGCTGATTTTCCATGCTTTGCATTACTCTCTTTGACAAAAGACTTCATCAGAACAAGATAGAAAATAGAGCCAGACACATGGAGAATACAAGAAGAACAAGATGAGGCATTATAGCGAAAGAATAAAACTTTTTTTGCCCTGCTACGTTTAATACAGGCAATCCATCTGGATCTTCAACAATACATTGTGAGCGCGTCACCATCAAGCAATCTTTTTGCATCCTATTATACACTTTTGGTTGTTGCTTGTAAGATGATATTACAAAGTGAATACAAAGCGCTGTGAATAGTGCAGCAAAAAATGAATTTTCTTCTCTAGCTGACAATGAATGAGTTTTTGTGTGTTTTTGCATGGAAAAGGGTAATTTGTCATGAAGAAGGGGATTATTGTTACTTACACAGACGTTTCTCAACGGGCTGTTTTTATTCCCTTTTTACTTACACAGCCATATCATAAAGGATGAATAATGATGCTGACGGAAGTGTTGATGAAGATGTATAAGGCTAGGCGTACCTACATGTGTATATGCAACCATGAAGTGATCCGGAGATTTCTCTTACAAAATTTTGTTGTGACTTGACTGCTTATTGCTCCAAGTCTTCCTTCATTTTAATGATTTAATACCTTTGCTTAAAAACTCTGACATGTTGATAGCTTTGTAAAAACAAACTTTAATTGAGTGAGTAATATTGTCTCAGACGAGTCTAAACAATGCAACATTCGATAGGCTTTTGCATTTTTTTTTGTTAAAATAAATTTTCTAAAAAGGAAAGTTTACAGCTTTAACTTGCTAATTACTTTTTGGACAGCTTATTGTCAGCGAGGACGAAGAAAAAAAGTTAATGCAATTTTATAACAATCATCACATTAATTTTTTATCCAATGCGATTGGTAATTTTGTACACAAGATTTCGAGCCTCCTTCCTGAAAGTTGTACCTCTACTGATATAAATTGGCAGGTTCACTGCAGAGCTTAAAGCAATGAACAAAATTGTTCCCAGAACGTGCTCTCGGTAAAGTGTCGCCTTTATGTATTTTACTGTCATGTAGTGGACTACAGGGAATAGGTTACAAATGAACAGTATGATGATCACTGGAACAAACATTTGAACTTCACGAATGTCCTTCTTCCGGGTAACCTGCATGGCTCGCTTTTTGCAAGTAATCTTTCTAATCTACAAATTAAAGATATAGCCTTTTAATCAATCATTCGTCCATAATTTTTCATAATATTTCTCATCACCTAATTGTTGTTACCTCACGGTGTATTAACACACTAAATAGTATCAGCAATGGGAATGGCGCCCAGGAATCTATGTGAACTGAGACTTCCTTCCAATAGTCCAACCAAGTATGTACAAATTGGTCCTCCATGACATAGTTTATGTGCAGTTCATTGAGACGAGGAATGGTAGCAAAAGGCTCGTCAAGTTTCTCAATACGAACACTCATATATCTGGGTATATTCAGTACCACCGAAACGGCAAATACAGCGGACACCAAAAGTCTTGTTTTCGTTTTGCTTAACCACATACCAGCCGCCTCCGGCCGGGAAATGAAAATATATCGTTCTGCAGTAATCAGAACTTTCATGAGTGTGGATCCTGTTCTACCTAGACAAGATAACGCGAGAAAATTGAAAGTGGAACAAGTTGACAGCAGGAAGAAAGCTTATTTGCAATACATTTACCTAACACTGTAGTAAAGTAGGTAAAGTAAATCCAACGCAGAGACACAGAGCTTCGGTTCCAGTTTTCTAAGAAATTTTAAAAGTTACGAATTTTTTATGATTAGAAACTAACTGATAGCCTCTAGATCAAGGTTTCCAAACTTACCGAGGAATGCAATAAATCCAGTGGATGATAAAATTGTCATTACGCTAGAAATCAAATCAAAACATGCGAGAGCAAACAGTAGAATCTCAAATGCTTTTGTGCAATGATGCTTCTTTAAAATTAAAATTATCAGGCAATTTGCAAATGCTCCAAGTAAACCAAAGATGAGAATCAAAATCCACAGGAAAACTGAAACCTTGTGACCAGTTGATGATAAATCATTAACAGTTCCTCCTGCGTAAAATGAGGCGTTTATCGGACAGTTAATGCAGTAATACTCCCTATTTTCATGAAAAATACAATCACTTCCATTGTGTGGAGCGTCGAGAAAGTAGCAAAATAAATAAGACAAATAAATTGTAGTATCGTTCGCCATTTTAGGGAAATTCGCCAACACCCAACAACACTGATCCAAAAATTTTGAATTAAATCCTTAAATGATTTGATCGCTGCAGTTTGAAGAGGAGGATGTGCATTAAATAAACTGTCGTAATTTATGCGGTTGTGTAAATTTTTCATACATCCTATAGACTAACCGCATATGAGGAACACAATATATGTAATGCAAACCTAAAATTGAAATAAATGTTTGACTCATACTAAAACCCCTTTTATTCAATTGTTTATTTACCCAGTTACTGTCATTTTGAATACATTTAATATTATTATAACGGATTTCAATATTTTTTGAAATTCAAAACACACGTTGAATTTGATTTGACAGGCTGTTGTCTGGTAGGAACTACTACCACGACTCCCCCTTTTCTTTGTTCCCATCAGAAATACTGACGGCTAATCCACTTACGACAGTACTTTTTTCCATATTTCCGTCTTTTCTATTCTTCCTTTTGCACAAAACACAACAAAGACAAGTGGAAAACAAACCCTTTACTTCGTTTCTAAAGCTGGACCCTTTAAAGTAGTAGATTGGTAGGTTTACTGCAGAATTTACAGCAATGGAGAGGAATACACCTAGAAAATGCTCTCTGTACACAAACTGCTCTACCGCAATGTAGTAGTAATGCACGTACGGCTCAATGTTGCATAAAAATAGAACAATGACAACTGGTACAAACATTTTGACTGCTCTAATGGCCTTTTCTTGCTTCATATTTAATTCCTTCCTTCTTTGGGCAAACTTTCGTATTTCAAAGTAGACAAGAACGTTTAGAAAAAGGAGCAGGGGAAGTGGAACCCAAAAATCTATTTTATCAAAAAATCCTCCTGTCGTCCGGTACCAAAATGGTTCCATTGAGGTTGCTAAAATGACGTAATCCAAATCTTGCAGACTAGGAATGTCACGACCAATTTCGTTTTTCACAATGAAGAAGCTCGCAAACCTTGGCATGGCCATGAAAGCCGCAAAAATGTAGATAAATCCAATCATCAGTTTGGTTTTCGTAGTTGTAAACCAACTACTGGAACGAATTGGAAAGGCAATGACCAAGTACCGTTCCAAAGTAATTAAAACAGTCATAAAAGAAGAACCAGAGCGTGCTGTTAAATTTTAAAATGTTCAATAGCTTATTATTTTATATAAATAGGAACGAGGAAAACCATACACAATTTGCGTGCGTAATACTAACAAACACGTGCGCTAAAAATTATTAGCTTACCAAAAAAACTAATAAAAGTTCCAAAATAGACGAGATACTGAGCACAGATACCACGATCCCAGTTTTCTAAATCATGTTTAATATTCATGAAAATGCTAGAAATCTTCCTTCCGACTAATGGCTCATAACAATGAATATAAAATGATTAACAACATACCAAAAATAGCAACGGTTGAACTTGATGCTACCACCGACGTAAAGCTTCCAATCAAGTCAAAACATGCCAATGCAATCAGCAAAAGGTCAAACGCTCTTCCACTGTGTTGCCGTTTCATGATGGTTATAATCAGACAATTTGTGAATGTTCCAAAAATACCAATGATCATGGTAAGCATCCATTCTACGA
Organism: Willowsia nigromaculata; assembly: GCA_034700605.1. NCBI lineage: Eukaryota > Metazoa > Arthropoda > Collembola > Entomobryomorpha > Entomobryidae > Willowsia > Willowsia nigromaculata. The sequence continues at coordinate 7,217 of JAQIXX010006549.1, read as the reverse complement.
GTGAGACAATGTGCCCAGTAGTCCCAAATTCGTCAAGTCCTCCACCCGTAATAAAGCGGCCTAGAATTGGACATTTAACACAAATATTTGGATCCGACAGGGAACAGTCAACACGACTATCAGGTAGCTCTACAAAATGGCACGAAAAGAGGGGGAGATCCGTTATATTACGAGTTTCAATCTCAATCTCCATGTCTGCTGCAACAAAGATTTCTTCACGCAAATCTTTATTGTGTCATGCGTAGTAAAAACAAATTTTGTATTAAATATTTTTTATTCAGTTCAGAGTAAGACGTAATTTTTATTTGCACCTTCAATGAGTACACCAAGAAAAACAATAGAAGTCAATGATAGTGTGGGTATAAATAACAAATAGCATTTTCCCTGAGTCAGTGTGACCTCAAAAGATACGCATGTTTACTTCCTCGTAATATTACGCTTCCAAATTCCAATCAAGAGTTTAGCAGAGTATTATGTACATATGACTCACAATAGCAGTAACATTATTTTTCGGCATAGTTTGTGGTGACACGTGGAACAACGTTGGAGATTTTAGTTTTCATATTGATCACGGAATATTTATAGAACAAAAGTGGACAAGGATCGATATGTTGTAGTTGCTGCCGCTAGAATTACTGTTAGAACCCTTCCCTTTGTCTTTAAACTAAAGGACGAAACTCATTTATTTTTTGAATCTCTTCTGATTTCATTTTTGATAAGTTTTTAACTTTTCTCCGTTCTTCCTGTCCATCTTCTCAGCGTGATCAGCTCAAATAGTATCGGTTTAGGTTACCGAAACATCTTTTAACTAGTAGTTTCACATGTTGATTGTATACGTTTTTGATCTTATTGAAAGGCTGTATCGTGCCCTTAAAATCGGTTAGTTAAAAGTTAAAAGGAAAGATGTAAAGTTAAACGATTCTTCCGCTACAAGTCATGCAATAAAAATGATCCATGCTGTGAATGCGTTAATTTCAAACTCTTTACTTTTTACATTCAGCTTATTATTACCGCGTTATATAGTTTTTTAGGATCAGTCCTTCGAATTTTGAATGCTGTGTGCACTGCACACCCAACTCAATGTCACGGTTGAAGGCAGATGCTTTCTGTAATATTCGCATTATGTAACATTTTGTAATAAGTCTAGTTACATTTTATTTGACAGAGATTGATTTGGTCAGTCGAAAATCATCAACCATTAAACGGGAAAATGAAGTTTGAAGTCGAATACCCGTATCCGCATTTTATGCTATAAACACTAAAGATATGCTATAATTAGCTTTTTAATATCTACTACCATCCTATTTAGCTATGTAGTTACATTTACAAAGAGAATAAATCAAAGCTTGTTGTCGTGCTGTTGCACTGCAGTGAAGTATTTAAGCCGATAAAATAGAAATGATATGAAACACCATGTTGCCTTAAATTGCAACATCATGTTTATATGTTGTTTATACTTTGTTCCTTGCGCTTCACTTTTACTCACGCTTTCTCTTCTTAAAAACCCAAAAGATCTCCAATATGATTTCCGATTTTTCTTTAATGTCCATTTGTAGTGATTTTTTTGCACTTTGATAATAATACAAAAGCCATGATATCCATTTAATGCAAGTTGGTCATACGTGAATTTAATACCAACGCTGCATGTACTAAATTTTCAGAGTTTAACGTGCCGATCATTATGAAGCATCCATTTTCACACATAAATACAGCATTATTACTGCACTCCACTACACGGGTCTTAAAATATGTGGCTTCTTCGGACTAGTGAGCCTTCCCAGATTCCTTTTTTGCTTTCATAAATGTTTAATGTGCTGGAATAATGACAGTGTGGTGGAAACGTTGCATGAGAGCATTCAGTAGACAATAATATTTTGTTGTTGGATGGTTTCGAGAATGTAACAAAAAGTGGCCACTCGATGCATTGTTTTTTATATTTAGAAACACAATATTGGTAAAACTACCGTCATCTCCTTTTTTCCAACTAAAGTCCAATAATGTGCTTTTGTCAAACTGCATTATTGCACATTTTGTACAGGAAAAGGAAACTTGACCAAATATATTGTAAGCTCTTTGGGAAGGGGAGCAAAAACAGACGCAAATAATAATGATAAAAATAATGAGGGAAGAAATAAAACGGCATAAGATTACACTCATTCCTGCAGCAGAGTCATAAGTCGCGGTCTTGGACACATTGGTTCACATTTTTTATCACTTTTTCTCTTGGTTTTTATTCAGCATTGTAAGCGGAGAACAAGAATAGAAAAAAAAACGATGAGGGTGGCTTTTTTACTACTTTTAGCTTCCAGTATCAGTAATGTCGTTTTATATAATGATTGGGTGGATACATATATGTATATAGCTCGAGAACCTCGGATTTTTTTGTCCCTGGTCGTAGGGATGCTTAAAGATATAATATTGCACACATAATGATGCAGATGATGTAGTAGTGAGTGCATTTAGTAAATTGCAGAAGTAAACACCACCACTTCTAATGCTCCCATGTGTTCCGCCAGCCAACAAATCAAATTGCTGACTACTGTTGCTTTCTTGTGACTCCTACTTTCATTTGCGCCACACAAGGTTGACTAATGTGTGAGGGTATTAGTAATGCAGTGCCATCATAAAAAATGGAAGGGAAGGAGCGTGTAAGTTGCTGTATTTCATATGAACGCGTAAAGCACAGGGGAATTCATTGGAAATGTTGGTAATTGTGTAAAAAAAGAGCAAAAAGCTCACAAGTCAAGTAGCTCATTGCAATAAGAAGAGTGTTTTACTTAAAATAATCGAGACCGACAGAAGAAACCGACTGTTGTGTAGTGAAAAGGGAGAGAATGCAAGCAGGAGAAAGGGCAAGAGTGGTGGAGACGAATGTAAAAGTGCTTTTGGCTTCACACAGTCTCATTGATACAGGGTCATTAGTGCAGAGACCCAAAAGAGTACTCTTGAGACGAGACAAGTGGGTGACCATGCTGTGCCATTATTTCTTTAAAAAACGGTTTCAAAGACTCCAATTACTTTGCAGTAAATTAAAGTAGCTAGGCGGCATTATGAATTGAATGCATCTGCCATGTACTTGATGCATTAAAAATGAAAAAAGTACGTCACACTCGACTTTTACATTCCAACAAACATATATATACATATTGATCGATTCTTACGAGTTTTTGTTACAGGTGTGACTGAACTCCCTCCTTAAAAAGTACTTGAAAAACTTTATGCTTATACCGAAACATCCATTGAATAAGCTAATTTGGTGTAATTAGTTATGGAATAAAGTGCAAATATACCGTACCATGGCCAATTTTAAAATGACTTTTTAAAATACAATTATTTTGTGATTTTTATGAATTTTCATTTAAAAGCAGTCCAATATCTTCGACCGGAAACCTTTATTTTTTCACAAAATATTAAAGTCACATCCTCACTTTTTCGTTGAAAAAAGGTAATAAAAACAAAACATATTTCTGTGTTCCAGCAACAATAGCAAGAATAACCGTTTTAAAGCGTATGTGACCTCCTGGAGAGACAAAAATTTCCTCAAATAATTCACTTTACTTGAGTGGAGAAAACTCCAAAACACCTTGCATGAGGAGATTCAAGTTTACGCCTTCCCATTTGTAACTCATATATTAACACATTATGTGTAATCTAATGGATGAAAGAGTATAGTGACCATATATATTCATCATTCTATATTATCACTGTTCTCCTACTCCTTCACATTTCACAATCAACACACTTGTGCTCTAACCAAAATCCATAAAACTCCCAAATTTCTGGAAATGCCAGATACAAAATATGGAAGGAGAACAAAGCACGTACATACATCAGGCATCCTTTTGACTTTTATTGGGCTTCATCTGTTTTTCAGGGAAATCATGAACATGTTGCGTAGTAAGTAGTTATGCACTCTCATTTTTATGAAAGTAACAATTGAATACGTTATCATCATTGCTCTTACTCTCAACAGTTTTTTGTCTGCTTTTGTATTCTAAAACAGAAAAAAAGAAGAACATTTATGTATACATAATAATGTATGTGAATTGTGAATGAGATGAGTTGACTGTTGGGCTGTTCTGGTTTAAATAATACACATAACACATCGTTCCTAGAGTGCGCCGTATTGTGTGCTACAACGAGGGTGAGAAAAGTCTCAGCGGGGCGACCAAAGAAAAGAGAACCGTAGAAAGAGTATTATTGCTACTCAGTGTACACCATTTATTCCAAAATTAAGTATCGCCACCGCTTTCATATACTTTATTTTTGGGGGTTTACATTCATTCCTGGAGGAAACAAGGTATAAGCTCGCTTCATCTCATTTTCAGCTCTTTTGCTTTGCATTTTATTCAAGAAACAATCCTAGGAGATTGGGGCACTTAAACCCCAACAGTGAAGCAGTGAAAGGGAATATTAGGGTCATCCCATCATCGGGCCACTCTAGGGCCACTTTTTCACCATTTTTATCATCATAACGGAATGACTATTTGAATTACACGCATCTTTAAATGTACACAACTGGGATGTTATTTTATGAAAAGTAAAAACGGGAACAATACTATGATGATGCAAGTATGTATAAGCTGTAGTTGCAATTATATTAAACCACACGCTTTGCTACACTACTGACTTTCAATACAGATCCTCTCATCAATCTTAGGAATCAGTTGAGCTTTATCAAGTTTTATGAAAAATACGATTTTAGATTATATTGGTTGTGAGTTCAAGTTCAAAAACGCAAACGGAGGCTTGTTAAATGTAGTGCACAAGTTGTGAGTTCCAGTATGAGGGATGCGACCGATGATTATATCTATAATGAAGCATCCTTCCTGCATATTGTGGATCTCCAATTTTGTGGAAAAAAAGAAGAGAAAATGAAACGGATGGTGGTGTTTTCCAGCTAATAAGCAAGGCAATCCTGTATTTTAGATGCTATTGTTCCTTCATTTCAATTTAATGTATGTGCTCATAAAGCACAAACTCACACTTGTAAAATCACCGTGAACTACAAAAGTATAAATTTGGAATCCACTGATTTTACCCCAAAATTCACACCCGGTCGGTGGTACATGCCCCAGTGGGGATTCTGAAAGGAAATGAATTAGAGAGGCTGCATGGAAAACGCACAGTGTAATGTCAGCGGGAGGGTTATCACTTCCATACTGAAAGTCGTGTGCATAGTGCACCAAAACGAAGCGTGGTTAACGGAGGAAGCGCTATTGATGGGAGAATAAATGTGCCAAAGTTGACGCAGAGAAATACAATATGGGCTACTTGACGCATACCAGCTTACCAATTATTACGTTTTTTTGTTAAATAAGAAGAGAAAAAACTTTGATGATTCGATTGATGGAATCTTCATGTGGAAAGGGAATGTAGCCGAACTTATCAAAGTCATATTGTTATGTGGATTCTCTGGGAATGGTGAAAAAGTCATATTATTTGGTTGAAAGGTTTTGGTTTGCCCACCATTAAAACTGGCATAAATTGTCGGACTATTTTTCAAAATTCTGTACCACCTAATTTTTATTGTAAATTTGACCCTGGCATACGTCTCTGAAATTTATTTATTTTCATCTAAAAATGACATTGTCAGTTAATCATCGATAACAATAGGATTCTATATAGACAGACGATCAGACAGAGAGGCGAGCTATTCATTGTTACTTATGTACATCTAACATAACAAGACTATCGCAAAACAAATCTTTCACTTTCACAAAGTTTCTGACTAATCGTTTATCAGTTTCCCTGCAATTCAACAAAACAAGATGAACACTAACAACGACAATAATAACGATGTAGAACCTCCCATTTTCTGGAAAGAACAATTGTTCCTTGGCATTTCAAAACAGTGGAGCAGACAATAGTCACAAAAGAAGGGAATAAAATGGATGATTTTTGGGGAGATGACACGAGATGTGCGATGTCTGCTGCTGATGTCTGATCAAATGTCATATTTTTGTATCTTTCTAGTCGTATGAATGCAACACTATCAACAGATCAGTAAAACTTTCAGTTGAGTGAACAAAATGCATACGAAAATTACTTCATGAAAGGATTCAACGAGCAACAAAACCCCAAATAAACAAAATACGAAAGATGAAATTTAAGATTATTTTTTCAGAGTCATCCACATCCTCTCCTCCTGGAAAAGTTTTTATGTGCTGCATCCTCATCTCCTGACTCTTGACTTTTTCACCTTTTCACTGGCCCTGCCCTGTAAAGCTGGTCATAATTCCCTTGACTTTGAGTTTTAGCAGCTGAATAATGAATGCCTATCTTAATGAACGTAACATTGACATTGAAAACTGAAGTAGATACAATCTTTGTTTCTTTTCTTAAAAAAGTCCCGACAAGAATTTTGACTTTTGACAATTTGGAACTAGAAAGATGCAAGGGAAAGCTTGTGTTTGATATGAAATGCGCATTTCGAGAAAGTGGACTTGACTGACGTTAGTAAAATGCTTTTCTCTAATGAAATCACTGATAATGCTAATTAGATGCATGAATGCTCCATTTTTAATAAAGATGTACCATAATGAATGGATAATAAAAGGATATTATGTGCTTATTTATAAATATGTATTATTTCGACATTTGCAGTACTTTGCTGTTCTCAAAGACGCTTAATCAAAAAGACAATTGAATATCTGAATCTGTGCATTTTTTGTAGTACTACAAGTTGAACATTATGAATTTATATTTTGCAAACAATACTGTTAATCCGCCATCAATAAGTGCAGTTTATTTTGACCAAGTAACCACAAAACATCCAACCCCTTTCTGTCAAGTTTCCCATGAAAAAATATTTCATTTCATACAAAAGGTTACTGAAGCAGAGAACTCTATTCTTTCTGAATATTTTGACATTGACATGGAGGAAGGTCAAGTCTTCAATCCAGTGAACTTTCAAAGTTAAAAAGCAAACTAGAGCAAGAATTCTTTGCAAAACACTAGACATTGAAACAATGTTGGAAAGGAAAACATGTCACATGCTCCAATGGTCTTTTCATTACCGTTGACTTCTCCCCAAAATGTACAATGGAAAAGCTAAACACATACTAACTGAAGGCGCGTCCTATTGTGTTGTCATGCAACTAACTATCCAACTCTCACCGACGGCAACATGAAATCAACAAAAATGCACTTCTCGTGCATTTTCTCATTTTGGAGGATTCGTCGTCAGTTTTCTCGTCATTGTTGTCCAGTCGTCG
>JAQIXX010006548.1:0-12054 GCA_034700605.1 Willowsia nigromaculata | reverse complement strand
GGAAGTAACATGATTTTTGTTTGTGGGCTAAATTTCGATGTTGTCATAAATAAATCGGTAAGATATGGCAAGTTCATAAAAAAACAAGTGTGTGGCAAAACTTGTAATACGATAGATGGGTTTTAAATATGAACTTACTTAAACGTAATTCAATAATTGTTGAGATGACCATACGAGCTCCAACTTTTACGTTCTTTTTGCGACCAATTTATATGATTCTATTATTGTTGTTATACATAGTAATTGTTGTACTTTATACGAAATTTGAAGGCCTTTTTAGCTATACCACCAATGTTCTCAGCTATAGAAATTTATATAGAAATAAGATGAGTTTATCTCTTGAAAGTTGACATTTATGGTGCATTTGCTTTGTCTGAAGCTACATACTGTAATTAATTGCACTCAAGTACCAATACAAGTCAGTGTGAACTAAAATTTAGAATCTGCTGAGCCACATAAGTTTTAACCGGATTTCACAAAACCAAAATATTCTTCAGCTTCAAAGCACGAAATATCGGCAATTAGATATCAAATAGATTCTATAACTTCCAAAATGCACATTGGAAATACAATTTTTGAAAAAAAGTGTTTGTTATGAATATATCATTTCTGTGAGGTGTTTTGGTTTCTTTACTTTTGATAACGTTTGTAGTATAGATAATGTGTCAGAATTTATTATACAAACATTTTTTAAGCAAATAAGCTGAGACAAACTTAATACTGCGTCTCTAAAATTGTCACATTAATATATATAGATAATTGCCCATGATGCTTGCGTTATTTCTCAATTAGTTTGCCTAAATTACTAAATGCATTATGTCTGGTTGAAATTCTTTAGCGAGTTTATAACTAAATGTAATTTTTAAAAAATAACATGAGTCAGTTGGTTTTTACGAGAGTAATACACAAAACCATCTTACAAAATAACAAAGAATTTTTGGGATTTCTAAGAAAAAGTACTCATAGATTTTTAAATTGTGAAAAAGCCTCAGCGAACTTTGTGCTTTTACGAAAAAAATCTCCGAGAAAATTAAATCCTACAAAATGCTATTTATTGCGATAGTACAAAATGTTCTGGACTACAAAAACTTTTGTTGGTGAATTTGCGCCAAAAATGTGGAAATAATGGCATAGTTCAGCTTGGAAGGTCAGAATTTTCTACAAAATTTTGGGATCTTAATCATCTGATAAATATGAGCGTTGAAATGTAATTGCCATTTACCTGGCCTTGTTTAGAATTTCCTGGCGAGTAATCTGGTACAGGATTTGTTCAAATCCGTTGAGATTTGAGCATTTCATAAAAGAATTGCTGAAAGCTGGGAACGGGAAATTTGAAAAATCAACCAAGTGAGGTCAGACATGGGCAGCTACTCTTCACGTTTAGCCCCATACGACAAAAATCTTTTTGCCGGACCAATTGACAAGGTCTCATGAAGTATTTAAACTTTACCTAAACTCTCTAGGACAAAAATTATGGACAATAGGTACTAGTTTACTTTTGCAACTGAGGAATTTTCAAAAGTTGGAAATGGCCTGTTCAGAATTTTAATTTTTTCAAAAAATTGGGCAGTCCAGTGATATTGTTGTTTCCGTAGCCACATTTAGAATTTTATGGCGCATCTTTTGGTACAGGTTTGGTTCAAATCGGTAAAGATTTGGCAATTTTATAGAGACTTTCCTGAAGGACGAAAAGGAAATTTGTAAAAATTTCCCCTTGGAAGGTCAGAAAGTGGCATGTGGAACTCAAGTTTGGACTCTTAGAAGGCCAATCTTTTTTGCGGACAATTCAGCAATATCTTGTGAGTTTTTTAAACTTGAGTTTACGTTTTTAGGACCAAAATTTCGGATAATAAGTACTAGTTTACTTTTGAAACTCGGAAATTTTAAAAAATCGGAAATGGCCCATTCGGGATTTTCATTTTTTCAAAAAGTGAGGCATGTTTATGTAAATGCGAGTCAAATATCCTCGTTCAGAATTCAATGGCGAATCTTTTGGTACTAGAATCGTTCAAATTGGTTAAGGTTTGGCGAGATTATTAAAGATTTCCTGAATGACGGGAGTGAAAACGGTAAAAATTTTCTCATGAGAAGTCTGGATGGTGATTCTGGAATTCATGTTTGGATTCGTAGGCCCTACAATTTTATCGCAATCAGCCCCGTAATGTTCAAGTAGCTATAATACTATAATTCAGCTCCCTATGCCAAGAATTTCAGATAAAAAATAATACTTTACATTCGCATGTCGTCATTTTCCAAAATGTGCAAAAAATTTCCGATGATTTGTTTTATTTCAAGAAACTGGGCAACGCAATACATTTTCAATCCATTGTTTCATACACAATAAACGATTGCGAATCTTTTAAATTAAGTTTGATTCAATTTGGATAAGATTTGGCCATTTTATAAAACATTTGGTCAACTCGGTTTAAGATTTTCATGAAAATGTGAATGTGCACATTGATCAATTATCCAAACGAAAAATATCACCCGACTTGGGCGATTGCAATGTGTAAATACTAATAACAGGAGCACTTGGCATGCCAAGCGACATCAAGATAAGAACTTTAGGAAGCCACTTGGGGTCAGAATCTCAAAATAAAATTGGTCCCGTAAAATTTGAAAAATTGAGTACTAGGTTTCGTCTTGAATTCAATGACCTTTTCCAACCTTTATGTTCAAGAGCATCTTAAACTCCATATGACCTAACCTTTTTGTGGAGTTACAGAGACTATTTACTATCTATTTGCCGATGTTCTATTGGTCACCAGGCATGCAAATTTTGTGCTAGGACAAATTTTTTGCATGTAAAATGAACTTCAGACATTATATTTTATGCGTGAAAAGTTTTTGGTAAGAAGGCAGTAGGTTTCTACCATTACCCGAGCTTTAAATTTGGGCTACCTGGAAACTGGTTTCCAAAACGCCATAAATTCTGAACCTTTTCACATTTTTGAGGATAGGTTATATTGTTAAAAATGTAATGCAAAATAAGGACTTATCGTATCTTGGCATGAAAAAAATTACGCCATTTAATTTATATTTTAGCGTTTTGTGGATTACTCTAATTCATGTATGCTTCGGGTCGCCTTAAAATGAAATGAGAATCAAATTACTTAACCGGCATAGTTCATGCTTTCACTCACAAGTTTAAGGGTATACGTTTTTCTCAATTGTTTAGATTTCTTCTATTACTGCTGTTTCAATGATCTTGTTTTACTTCGTATTACAAGGATACAAAAAACCGTAAAAACAAAACTCATAAATTGGTGCTCCGCGTTTTTGTGCTTATATCTCAGGTAATACTGAAATCTTTGAATTCTGATTCGGGAGAATTATTTCTTTAAACAATACTTCCTGTTTTCAATCTTGAATTTGGACTTGTAAACTGAATTGCTGTTAATTAGCTTCGACCATAAATATGCTATAAAGGTCAATTCAAAGGCATGTGAGCATATACTTTCCTTTGATAATAATAATAAATCTGTGAATCATATTCCGGGTAGCTGGTTTCTCTCGAATTGGTACCCACACATATATTTTCCTAAACAGACAAGGACATTAAAAAATGAATACAACGTTTGTTGTGAAGGGAAAATCTTTTCGCGTCCATTTTCATATGTGCAAATGCTCACTACTGTTCAACAGAATGTAATTCCACTGGTATTCATGTCATCAAGATCCAGTATCACTCAATGATATTCGTTGCTCGCGAATGTGTTAACCTAAAACACGCTGTTCCAGACAAGAATTGTCACTGAATTCCTGATAATATATAAATCAAGAATACATGAATGGACAATCTTCAGACTTCTGCAAGTCCCTAGTTCATAACGAGTTATTAGTAAAATGTGTTATTCCAAGCTTTATTTTTGTTAATTTTGCTGAAACGTAGTAAAAAGCTTTACAGCCAAGTATCTTTTAAAAAATTATGTGTGGACAAACTTTTTCTGCGCAAAAACTTAATAACCGTTTTCAATAATACTTGCGGCCAAAGTTATAGAAAAAACAGCACTCAGTCATACAAGTTCATAGGAAAGCCTATGACCATCTTTTTCTTCAGTTCACCAGATTTCCAGATTAAATGCAATTACTTCAAAGCATTACGTGAAATTCTCTATTGCAACACATGTAGCATTTAGCACATAAATTAGGTCTATTGCTAATTTGGTTCAAGCTAGCTTTTTAATTACGTGTACATAAAATCTGCGCAGATTAAAAATTCCAAAACTATTTTAGATTTAACTATTGACGCGTAAATTATTCAAATGTTAAATCTTTAGTTTAAAAACGGTAAAGGGTACTGCTCAAATTAGTACAATGAATACAAGGCTGTAATTCCTCTATTTCACGCCAGGATTGTTAAAAGATCAGATGATAGCAGATTCATAATGTATGCACATGAAATCCTTTTCATGCAAATTATCATCAAAATTGAAGACAAAAAGTTTGGCTCCGTTAGGTGAAAACGTTAACATATCTAATTGATACTCTACGTTAAATTAGAGCCAAATAGTTCTTCCACATATCTCGTAGACGCTTTGGAAAAAGTATAATAATTTTTGTATCTGAACACATTTTAGAAGAAAAGTATATTCAAGTACAAGTTTATTCATGAAATACACTTGATGAATTGTACACAGAATTTGACCACCATTGTGAAAAAGCTGGTAACATCGACATGTAGTCTTGTCGTTTCGAAGGAGATAGAAATCGAATTTACTAAAATATAACCTGTAGCGTGTAAACGGAGCCTCTTTTTACCGTCATGTTAAAATCACCAACTTTGACCCCTCATAACACCTTAGATCACAGTATTTTGAAATTTGTGCCAAGTAACAACTGTAATCACAGCTAAACGGGAGCTATGGATTACTTTCTGAAAGAGATCATCGTATCGAAAACATCCCATTGGCAAAAAGGCAGAAATTTTATCAAAGCGAGAGTAGTTGAGGAAACCGCCTTCGGGAAGTTCCCATAATCCAGTTCCCGTAATGTGCCAATTACCATAATCGAATAATTTCCATTATGAGAATTCACCCTATATGCGAAGAAGTCATTATGAGAATTGAAGTGTTATGACAACTAGTTTTTATGAGAATTAACTTTTTCTGTAAATTTGCATTATGGGAACATGTAATTATGAGAATTCTTCTCAAGTAAACGTTCCTCAAACCAATAAATGATCTTCATAGATGTAGCAATACACAAAATTTGTTAGATATACTCATAGGGTTTCCGCAACCAGTTCAAAAAGGATTAAACAATTTTGTTACCCACTCTAATAATAATTTATTTGTTGTAGGCTTTCAGATTTCTTCTAACTGTGTATGCTCTCCCGTCTGTTTAATTCACTTTTAATGAATCATATACTGACAGCTTATCTGAATAACAATCTATAGTTTATGTGATTCACAGAACAGTTGTAAATCTTAAAAACTAGTATTTTGCGCAAGTGAAACGCCATAGTAATTTAAACCCTTGAAGTCATTACATGAGGAAAGCAAGATAGCTTACATAACCTTTAAAGACAAGCAATCACAATTTCCGAATTGGTTAAGAAGTCCGGTTATACACGCAAATTGAAATGCTAAAACATTATTTGTGATAAGATTTCTCCAAATTCGTCTTGAGTTAAAAAATGTACAAAAGATTTAGTAGCATACTACTTGAAATGCTGTAAAAAATCATGAAGCATAAATTTACTCCCTGTGATATAACGCTAGCGCGCATCTTCTCAAAGTTTTCTACAATTCTGTTTCGGATATTGCACCTTTTTTTAAGACGTATCTCGTGTTTTTGGAGGCCAGTTCTAACGCAAAATAGGAAGATATCAATCAAGTAATAAGTAACTTTTCTTTTTTCCGCAGATCAGAAATGCTAATATTTTTGAAGTGTTCCACTAAAAATGTTCTCTTCCGTATTAAAATTATATTCCCTAATGTCACCTGATAGCGAATGAGATCTTTGTCGAAACATAACCGTGTCGACTTCAGTTTAGAATTATGTCACCGGTATAAATTTCCAGGACACACAAATAATACGGAGACATTTATCGTTTTTGTTACTTTAATCTGACACTAATGAAAGCAAAAATGTAATTCAAAACAGAGCTTAAAACAAAAAATTTAAATCAAATTATTGATCCTTGCCAAGAGGATCGGCTACCATTATAAACCTAAAGACCCATTAACTTAAAAATTGTGTTTATGGAATCGAGAATGGACTTGATTTTAATTAATTTCAAGCGTGTACCAACATTTGCTCATAGAATTACACGAATATTCTTTCTAGAAAAAAAAGAGAGGAAGATCAACTCTTTTGAAAGATTTGCATGCTTGTAGACTAAAGCTTTAAAAAAATGTGTAAAAAATATACAATGCCAACATCACAAGTAGAGAGTGCCTAAAACTTCCTAATTAGTACCTAAAACTCATTTTTGGTACTAAAACCCCAGTGCCAAGTCACAAATCCTAATACGGGATACCAAGATTAATGCAAGAGAATGACTATTACAGAAACATCCTTCATTTAAAAAAATCTTTCCTAACTTATTTTCATCTTATGCAACACAATTTGGATGTTTCGAAAATGGATGGATCTATAATAACCATGATATTTGCTCACATTTTGGTAAACATTACTTGGCGTTAATGTGACTTCAATAATATTTTGTAATTCTTTGCATAAAATGAATTTATAATCGCATGACCTTATCTTTAACAATAATAAAGCCACATGCCAAGCAAATTCAATGTTTCGTAATGTCACAATTATCTTTTAATTTCATTCATTCATCCGCAGAGGAAAAACATAAGCAAAAATTTCCATCAAGAAAAGATTTGTGTCTACCAAATAAATTTTGGAGAAAACTAATTTTAAAAACGAACCGTGATACAAATCCTATGCTCAACTTTAATTTATTTTGGTCTGCTGAATACAATCACCAACTGTTAATTTGAAGACAAAATTTGAAGACTCAACGAGATTTGTGGCTCACAAAAATGATGATGGGAATGTTATTTGTTTTGCAGGGAAAAACTTTGCGATTAAATTGGTATTGCAGGAATCCTTCACTCAGTGTAAAAAATTGGTTCTGTTTAGGTTAAGATAATGGATAAAAAATAAATGAAGACGTTTGTTTGGAATTTAGTGGAACCCTTACAAGTCTAAACACGCTAAGGACAGCAGAGGTTCCTACATACGCTTATAGTGGAAAAATTAGGTTGGGGATTTTAACAAAAATATTTTTGACTTCTAATAGCAATTAAGAGGTTTGTTTGAAATTCTCTAACATTGCCTAAATTTCTTCTCACTAGCGTTTCCAAATACATGGACTAAACTCAATCAAAGCGGAGTACCTTTAATTGATGGGTGCGTGGTAAGAGGAAAAAATTTGGAACAATGCATTAATGGGAACTACCTTTTTTGTTCCAAAAGAAATTGACGGATAACATGTTGAAAAATGTCTCTTGCATTTGTAGAACATGAAAATGCTTAAACCTCAATCTATTTGGGGATGCAAAATATGTTCAAAGCAAATATATTTGTGTGATTGTAAATAAGTAGAAAATATTGTTTATAATTTAGGTAACATCCTTTCATATACCTTAAAATATTTAATATCCTTAAACATCTAACTTTAATGGGTACATACTCAAAACTTCTTACACGGGATCATTTAATCCTGGAAAAATTTTGAAATCAACACACTATATTCATTTCTCCAATTGCACGCCACTTATTTGAAGTTTTGTATTTATCAGATGTTATTCAAAAAAAGATTATGAACTATGACGATTTGCATCAAAATTGAATTTTATGAAATAAATAGGAAAAGGTTTTTGATTTTAAGATCATTGCTGGGAAGTACATACTTGTGAGTTAAACGGTGGATCCTATAAAATGTTTAAGGTGGCGCAGACCAATCAGAATTTTAAGAGAAATGATAAAAACGACCAATAATTTAGCAAAAAAGATTCTCGATAAACTCTGGACCTTATAAATAAATTAACAATAACCTGAAAGGCAATGGCAATAATTAGTTTAAGTCAGATAATCAGGTGGTAATTATTTTTGGAAATCAATGTTTCTCGTAGAAGTAAGCAAACTTTTTGTTTGCTGGGTTAAATTAGATAACGATGTTAGTTTCTCATATTGCTGCAAGAACCTAAAATTTTAAAAATTTTTGGAATACACTTTACCACATATTTTCATTAGTTTTTTCCGTACTCTCTTACAAATTTTGAGAGTATCAGTAAGTATTCAAATTTATCAAGAACGAGGGAGCTTACGAATGTAATTGTATGAACCAAGAGCACGTGCTACTATGTATGATATAGTACTGTAAATGAAAATGTTTGATAGATTTAGACTTGCTTTTGTAGTGGTCAAGCAGATTTTGTTACGAACCAGAAGCAATATGGATAATTTTCGAAAACTTAGCATTTAACAAGTGCTTAGTTCTAAAAAGAGTTTCTTGAGACTGGATTCTTCGAAAATTTGTCATTCCTATAACCAAGTCAAAACCAAAAGCAATATTTTGTTTCAGTTTCCACCTTACACAACAAGTAAACCAACTTTGTGATTGTATGTAATTTTTAGGTCTGTTTTGAAATTGTATGTTACTTATTTTGCAGACTACAGATTTTTGGTGCATTTTTTTGTTCTGTGTTAGTGTATAGGTTTATAATTTTTAACTCACTGTTACCTGAGAATATTTCAAAAGGAAATTCATTTAATAATCATGTCGTTGAAAATTTGTTTATCTGATCCTAATATGATGTTAGTCTTTTATATGCAAGATTACGAGAAACAACTAATCTAATTTTTGACACGATAAACGGTATCAATCTTGTATTTCGCTGTAACCAAGCAACAAAATCATGCTGAACAACTGAATAAGCACATGAAGAATAAACACATCGTATCCCATGACACAAACTCATGAAAATTTGGTTCCCAAACTGTTTTGTATGCATTTCATTGCAAATATCTTGCTTCGTATTCTACGAGATTAATCTTATGAACATAGTTCTGAAAAGGTTTCAAAACAAGAAATAATTCCCCATAATGTTTTCATTTGAATTAAGTGGCAATGCAACAAATAATTGAGAAAATTTTGTGAAGTATCATGTTTTTTAAAAATAAAAATGAGCTTTAAATGTTTCAAAAGAACGCTGCAAGAAAATGTATAAAGTTCAGAGCCTTGTGGGGCTACAGGTCAGAAACAAAAATTGTCATATGTCATTGCATCTGTATTTTGATTATCTAGTTATATTGAAGTTTTCGCAATAGCTATGGCGTTCCAGAGCGTTTATCAAGAAATGATTTATGAAAAACTGAGAAATAAAATAATTCTCCAGAAAACCAACGCATTTCATTCAAAACATAGATCTAATCATGGAAATGTACCAAGCTGTTGTGAATCAGAGAAGAAATGCTGCAGGGATACATTTAAGGATGCAAGGTTATTTCCGGATGATTATCAATTACGGTTTAGGTACAGGTTCTTCCTAAAATAGAAAGTTAACCACTTGCGTATTAGCAGGATTTTAGCAAACCTTGAATGTAATACCTTCAAATTGCTAACAGAAACTTTGCGCCTGGTCATGAGCTAAAACCTATGGCGTTAAAATAATTTTCATTGCATTGAAATTTGTTTGAAAAATTTTCAAACAATTAGATCAATGCCAAAACTTTAGCGTTTAGGTTCAATTTAATCGCGTATCTGTTGCAATGTAAGGTGAATCCCATTTTTTTGCATTTTCATATTTTCGAACACCACCATGCCAGCATTGTTTTTTTTTCATATATTTTAATCGTTCAACTTTCACATGTTAAAGCTTCGGACTCATGTGATGGTGTATATGAGAGTAACATAAAAATTAAAAATTCGACCAAATTTAGTTTTCTAAAATATAGGAAATATCTTGGGGATTTTTTGATTATATTCATCCCAATGGACTTAAATATTGACTATATTGGCAGTAATGAGTATTTTAAATGAAGTAAAGCAAACTTAAAGTGATTTGGGTAATTTTGCGCTAGTAAATGAACTTCAGGACTGCAAACCCAAAAAAGTCTGGTATGTGGCAATAATCCGCAAAGAGTGACGTGTGTATTTTAGATCGCTTGATGATTATCACTTCCATCTGTATAAATACTTTTGGGAAGGCTGGAGAAAGTTGTAAGGTCTCCTAATTAGATTGCTCAAGTGGCGAGTTTATCGAGAGAAAAATCTACACCCAACTACTGGACCGATGCCGGCTGATAAAGTGCGTAACTTGTCAAAATAGAGTTTCTTACTAAACCGAAACTCGATTGTAAACTACCTACATGCTGCGACGGTAATGTTAGTTTAATTTTTCATATCCACGGCCTCGACTTGATGCAATTTTTTTAATTTGTCGGTCCTAAGGTTATGCGCAGCGGGTTTTGTTCAATCATATCACCTTCGAGCACGGGCCTTTAATTTCAAGACTTGCTTGCCACAACATGTAATAAGCAAAAATACACTATAAAATCAAAGTTCTGACTCAAAAGTCAACATGTAGTAGGATATGGACGAGATTTATGATCAATAAAAATTAAAACTGATACAGCAGATTGTGTCAACAATTAATTTTTGTTGCTTATGCAAATCCTGGAGGGAATTAAGACTGTTTAAAATCTCTCCGAAAGACACGAAATGTAAAATGCTTACATATGTCTGGCGAACCTAAAAACCTGATTTAGTTTTGGTACCTGTATTCCGACTGTAGGAGTTCTAGGCAAAACTTTCGTCACAACAAATAGTTCAACGTTAATTGTTGTATGTGATCAAATGACTCTCTTACTCTATTTTACCTGTTTCTAGCAATGGTATGCATAAATTCAAGTGGTGGTAAAATTTGGTATCATGTCGAGAATAAAAATCGCCTTGATATGATCACTAGTGATTCATCTTTAGCTTCAGAGGTTTCATCTCTATTGCGATTGCAGAAGATATTTGTGTGATCATTTATTAGGATTCAGCTACCTTCAACCGACTTGAATGGAAGAGTAACTGTTCAAAGTGGGATATGTAGTGGAGAAATCTACGTATAGAATATCAACGATAGATACAGAAGATTCCGCCACTTTTCACGGCTTTTCTCCAGCCACATTACACATATTGGTAGATTGTCAAGGCACTCTCTAAATCCAAGATGCACCAGCTTTAATCATTGTACGAATACTATTAGTAGCTAATTTTAAAAAGGAATTCTTTATTTAACCAAACCTGTATAAAAAAAGAAAATTTGCCAAGTTTACCGTCACTTGATTTATAAATAAGTATAGTTTGGGACTTTGACAAAGTAGATTCATTCCTGTAACGTTTGCCTTATGACTGTATAATAACTAAAAGTAGAAGGAACAATTATAGGGGTATTTTCCCGTCATTCATTTGACAAGCACCTCAGATGCATAGAAGGTAGTCAGGTTATGAAGCTACTTTTACAACTCCATGCATTTCTGGAATTCCCGAGTAGACGACGTCATTGAAAAACTACGCAACTCCCTACATTAACAACTCCATTAGAATGAAGGTTTCACTTGAAAGAAAGTAGGAGAAATGGAAAATGCAATTACTCCTGTAAAGTTAATCCGGTTTTCTCTTTTCCAACAATGATAATGCAACCACATCGATAATATGTTAGATAATAATTTTTACATCTTTCAATAGACATTAAAATTATAACCTACTCATCAATCTTATCACACGCAATACTTAATGAGTTCCTTCCTTCAAAGGAAAAGTTTTTTCAAAGTTTATGTTAAGATTCTTTATAGATGCTGATTAAAGCCATTTCAAAGTTTAAAATGTCATAACTACCGTAAATTCGCAATTAGACGCCCTCCCGCAATTACTGGCCTCCCCCAAATAGACGCCCCGGCGTCTTCGAGCTAAAAAGTCAACGAATGCTAATACAAGCCCCCCTCAATTACTCGCCTCCCACAAATACTCGCCCCGTCAAAAATTGTATTCCCAAGACTACCGTATGTATGAAAGTGCATATCTGTCCATGTATTCAG
>JAQIXX010006547.1:0-12055 GCA_034700605.1 Willowsia nigromaculata | reverse complement strand
AATACCCAATCCCTGGTCACGAAAAAAAACCCTGGGAGCACCGCTCCCGTGCTCCGTAAGAATTTCCATGTCCGAGTAAATTTAATAAATGCAATGCAAAACTTACGTATAGCAATTTATTTTAGCTTACGCGATTGACATGTTAAATCCATAAGCATATTATTTGAAGTTGTATTTGAAGAAGCAACATGCGTTTTCTAGTGATACATCAAAGAGTCCAAAGATATTCTTCACAACAAACACAAGCCCGACATTTCTAGTACTATAAAAATTTTGCCAACCTGGCAAATACAATAAGAGAACTTCATTCCATTCATCCCATTTCATATGGAATTCATGCATTAGTAACGGGATGATGCAGCAAGATTCATTTAAGATACCTGAACGATTTATCCAAGATTGACTTCGGTGCAATCACAGCAGCCTCAGCTACTTATTTTGTGATCTAGTGCTGGGAACTGGTATCTACTACTGGAGAAGAATGCGAATAAAAAGTCAGTATAAGAAAAATTCACCGGCCCCAGGCATAATGGCGGTTTCAATTCAATTGATGACCAATAATAATTGAAAATTGTAATACTTAGTTCAAATTCATGTACTTGTACAAGTCGCCTTGTTGTTGGTTTTTTGAATTGATAACAGGTAGAAAAAACCTTTTGTTGTTTTAGAATTCTCTTGTAGTGTGATTCCATTTTTCATCCGTAATCGACTAGCAATGACGTGGTCAAACAGCGTGCCGCCATTGATCTGTAATTGTTGTTAAATATATTACAACCAGATTCTCCTTTTGTTCCATATGCACGGAGGATGATCGACTGCCCATAAACAGTACAAAAAAGGACAATTTGATAGCATGCTAAAGAATATACATTAAAGGATTTTTGTGGTATCCAGTATTTCTAGCTCATCATCGTCAGTCCCGTCAACAAGGATTGTCATTGCCATTGTACTTGAACATGCCATTAAGAACTAGGGAAGATTTTTCTATAAAAGCGACACTCGTAAATGATGCGCAGCTAGGGCAAACCATAATCAAGATCAAGGTGTGGTCAACTCACACCGTATGTTTACCTGCATTATTTGTTGGTAAATTTTAAATGTTTAATATGATTTGCAATGCATGTGCTTATAATCTTATTATCATTCTTGATTATGATGAAGAAATAATGTGTTTTTCTTCTATACTTTTTACATATTCCTGTTTATCATTTCTTCTTATGATCGAACCGGGATCACTCTAATGCGAGTTATAGGTCAGAATAAAAATTATTGATATGTTTGTTTCATTTGAAATACATATTATATATATTTATGCTTTGATAAACAAAATGTTATCGATTCCAACACTGTAAAATAATTGTAACAAATTTGATGGGCCATAAACACGTACATGGACGATGACCTCTGCTTTTATGAGCATCATACTACAAACGAACAAAAGAAATATTAGAAAAAATCGGAATCTAAAAGCCAAAAACTGTATGAAAACCCTAATGTGATATAAGGGTGTAAAGGCCACGTTTACAAGTATGAATGTTCTTGCAAAAATCCATGCACACATAGGTAGGAGTAACTAGTAGCTCCCTGCATGGCATTGGCCTTTTAGCATTTGATCGGAGTAAGTGGTCGTGTTGTTTTTATTATCACAGCTAATCAAACTTCCTGCATCCCATTCCATTCACCTATTTATATTCATGTAGTTAACAAAGTCAATTCACTTTACATCTTCTAATTCTAATGAAGGTGCGACTTTTTTTTATTGTGGTATTGTATTACGTTGAATTTAGATAAAAAATATGTTAGACATTTGGGATGTAACTGGATTATCAATGGAGTGAGTGATTACTGAGATCTTCTCCAAGTAAGGAGCTAATAAATTGAACCGCCTATTACCACCATACATGCGACATGCGTACAATCCTCTTGTATTTATTTTAAAGTGTTAACCCCTCTCGAGATTTGCGTCCATACTTTTTTGTCTGCAAGGGCTGTACACATGACATATGTACACGTCTAATTAATATTTCATCTTTGAGCGCTCATCTTGTTACCAATAATTTAAAGAGATTTTTGTGCTACCGTTCTCGTGCTGAGAACTGAATAGATATTTTAATTGTATCTCATAAAACCTTCGATAGAATCAGTGATTTTATGCGTATAAATACTCATGAATAAAATAAACGATAACCCGAGCGGTAGGATGCATTCATGTTAAATCGTCATACACACTCTAACGAGACAATTATCCAATTATTTGGTTGAATATATAATCGAACATAAAATAAAATGGTTTACATGCTATGTAACAAAAATCATTTGCCAGCATCGTTATATTTTAAAGAAGGTCAGTGTTCAGAGTAAAAACATTGTACTTTTTTGTCAGATGCAAGGAACTGAAGCATAGAAGACTATTGATTTAACTCTGGTATCAACCGACGACTTTTCTGCTAAATTGTGCGTAATGATATAGATTCAATAAAGATTCAAGATATGATGACGCATGAGGTGTCCACATGCATGCAACAACAACTAATGCACTTTTTTGACCATCATGTTTTGCCGTTGGGATATTGATGAGCTGAATTGAGCAATCAATTTCATAGAATAGTTGAACATTATAAAGCCATTGTTCATGAAAAAAATATGGTGGAGCTGTTGCATTATGTATTTGACATTATTATCAATTGATGATAATTCAGCACAGCATCGTCTTCAACGTTTTAGATTAGATTTTATGCGTAGGTATGCGTAATACAATATGATGACCACACCAAAACTTCTTATTGAATGCTCCTACACTTCAAGTTAAGTCAAGCCTTGACATTCGTATATTTTCAAGAGTCGATCGCAAAGCAATTCTAATTACCATATCAGTAGGCTTTGACGAATGTGGTCGTGGTCATCCTCTGTCTGGTCACTAACTTCCATGTTGATGTCATGATGATAATATGAGACAGGAGATGGTTTTGCAACAAGGAACATGCTACGCTTCTTTATACAGACACACATTTAATATGCAAATTTCAATTGGTTTGGGTGATGACCACGTTGAAGATGTAATGATCGCTTATAACTGTACAAAGAAAACGTTGCACCGCGATGGGAAGATCAAGGATGATGGCACACTTGCCAGTTCAGCCCAACCAGCAAAACCAGTAAAAGAAGAAGACAAAGTGATGTATCTTTCTGGTCCACTTCTACTTTTAATAACTGGGCTGTCCAAATCTCTTTTTGTTCCTTGCCGTTAAAAGGAATACGGGAAGTTGGCTGGTAAAAAAAAAAGTGGAGAGATGGTGACGATGAGGCTATCATGCTTTGTTGAACTGGCGATTATTATCGTGGTAATAACAGGTATGATTTGTGGGTGCCCAACTATCTATTGATAATTCATTTTAATATAATCCATGCTGTTCACAATAATTATAATTAATACATGTATATAATGTTTGTGGGCTGAACATAAAGACAGTTTGGATGGTTGGGGAAGTAGCGAGAAAAAATACAAAATAGCAGACCGACAGGGGCAAAGCTGAACTCGAATTGATAGACTGATACATTAACAATGCATTAAGACCGATAAAATATCTAAAATAGGTATGGGATGGGTGATGGTGTTGCTAAAATATCCAGCGCTAATGGAATAGATTTGATAGTAAAGGAATCTGTGCACCTTGATTTTGTTTAAAGAAAACACATTGACTGAGACATTATGAGGATATTTTCATATGGATGTCTCCACCTTTGTATAAAAGGCAAGATTGGCGTCTCCAGAGTCATCATTCAGTCATTTGGAGTTCTGCAAGGTGAAGCCAAGTCTGACTTTTCTGGATTTCCCAAGCAAAAAAAGTAGCCAAAATGAAGACTGCCATCGTAAGTGTGAATGGATTTCTGAAACAAAAAAATATTTGCACAAAGTGTGATCGTTTATTATTTCTTTGGAATATTTCCCAGTGAAGTTTTAAAATGCAAATTGTTTTGTGTTTAGGCTTTCCTCGCCCTCGTCGCCGCAGTTGCAGGACAACGTTACGTTGACCCTAAGCAGGCTGCTATTCTCCAAGAGGCTCGTTACCTTTCTGGTGACGGAAGTTTCGGAGCTGCCTACAATCAAGAGGATGGTATCCAATTCAAGGAAGAGACTGACTCTGAGGGCAACCGTCGTGGACAGTACAGCTATGTAGGAGATGACGGAAAGACCATCACTGTTCAATACACCGCTGGTAAGAACGGATTCCAAGTTTCAGGAGATCATCTTCCAAGAGCTCCAGTTCCACCACCAGCCCCAGCACCAGCTCCACAATACAATCCTCAACCACAATATAATGCCATCCCCCAACAACCAGCTTCCAGCTACAAGGGAAATAATGGCGAAGATGGCCAATACCGTCCAGACCTTTATGAGACTCCCTACCAATACAACAACAATCTTCACACCCAAGCCTACCCCAACCAACCTGCCCCATCTGTCCCACAAAACCATTTCCAAAATTACCAACACGCTCTTCCACCACAGTCCGCTCCATTCCAAACCACCACCACTCCATCCCCTAACCGTTTCTTCCCCCCAGGCAAGCTTAACCTTAACAGAACTCCAGATGGCTTCCAATATACCTTCCAGTCTAACTAAATTCCTTAAAAACTATTTCCGTTCAAAAGTAGCTCATTAGATTATTTTTGTTTGTTCTTAGTTTTTAAGGTTGTTTAGTAAGTTATATTTAGGAAGTATATTGTTTTGTATCATAATTTTAAGTTCATGTTTTTCATTCTGTTTTTTATATTCTCTGTTCCTTTCCTTCTTTCTGCTTTTTTACTTGCCTCTCATTTTGCTGTAGAAATCTTTACAATTCTGATCCTTCTATTTCTTCCTGTTTCTGAATATGTTCGACTTGTCTTGTGTCTTTTGTAATTTTCGTCTTTTTTCTCGATGAAAAGAACTGAATAAATACAGTGATCTTTTTTTTACAACATACAATCATAAATCATAGCATTACTTAAATACATAGCTAATCTACTTCTTCAAGATGAACTTTTAAAATATCGATAAGGTTTGGTTTTGCATTTTATTGTACCGCCTACTCTAGCTCTGCTAACTGCACACTATGGATTTGCATGCGACTCATGACTGTAACTACTTAATATCTTAATTTAACAGACATCACATCAGCGAGGTGGAAATTTAATTTCATGTATAATAGTGTATTATACTTTTGGTATATTATTGGTACCTACTCCACTCTCAATAACACGATGCGATATTTAAGTCATTTGAAGTCAAACACAAATACGCGATAGCTTAGAATGATATTTGACGGTTTGCTGTTTTATGTGAAATGCGGCTTTTGTCCTCATACAGTTAAAACTACACGATACATTTCGCAATACATTCGAATTTTAAAAGAAACGCATTCGCTCATTTATCGATAGTTCCGCACTTATGAATGAAATAATGGATTCAGCAAAATTACAGAGAGCAAAATTCAGGGTAATTTTGGAATCTTATTCAGTCTAAAATAGAGATTACGTTGCGTTCCTTCTAAGTTATACATTATTCTATGTTACGAGAATGTTTGGGCTAAGTCGTTCATCACCATTCAAAAGTACTAAAAATATACATAATATGATATGGGAAGCCTGAATAGAATTAAATGCGCATCTGTCTATAAGAGTGTAGGTACATGTGTCACGCTTTGTAAATTTCCCTTTCATTCATTGTTGCCTTTTTGTTTTCCTACTACAAAGTATCTGTGCATGCAAAAAGGGACACATATCATGAAATACACAGTTTAAGGAATACACAAACAGAACGGTGATTCAAGTGTACCAAATTTTCACAAAATGGATGAAAATACAAGAGAATCCATCACTGTAAAAATTGTTGAGCGAAAACATTAAGGTATACGTGTGATAAGGTACTTCACGGCTTGTGGAATTGCATGATATGGGATCTCGCGTAATCTCATGCGCTAAAAGGATGATTATCATGGCTCGCAGGTTGTGTTCTTAATTCTGCTATTTCTGTTGACAAATTTGTGCTACTTTGTCTTTCTTAAGTTGGCTGCAGGACTTTTTATGCAGGCCAGAATAAATTCTTAGGTATTGACAGCTCTAGCACTTTTAACGTCATTATTACAACATACAGCACACATAATATGGGTCTTTCATTGCAATTACCGAGTTGAAACTAGAAAAAAACTTCCGTATCATATTGCAATATTATGCTTCTATACAACAAAACAGTTAACGATTACATCTTAAGGAACATATATTATTGCTCAAAAAATCGTTACTAGATAAAGACTACTGACTACGCGTGCATTAATGTCCTTTTTATTAATGATCTTACACTGTTTGTGCAGTACGATTTTACCTTTTATATAAATGATTATTATCATTAATTTTAATCCAAGAATCATGTCTACCTCTGTCTATCTAATATCTTGCGGATGGATTGTACATGGTTTGTTTATAGATCGCAGACATTGCTTTACAGTTTACATTGTTAAAATTCAACTATATATCTTGGCTGTCTCAAAGATGCGCAACATCAACAAACAAACGATTAATTTTAGTGAACGTAACAATAATGAGTGATCATGCTCGTGATGATGGGATGATACCAAATTTGCTTTATCCTATAATTCTCTTGCATGGCTGCCTTCACGTTTTGCTTCTCAGTAAGACATTCTGAGGTAAAGTACAAGGATTTTAAAAGTAAGATTTAAAAAAATAAAATAAAACTTTTCTGTATACATAGGTAAGCAATCTCTGACTCTGCATTTTTGGGTGGAAGCAGTTTTTATGTATGTACAAGGTTTTCTTTAAGTCAGTGAAAGGGAAACAGGCATAGCCGAACAACTGAACGGTAAACATTCTTATTATTATTATTACTGTAATTTCCAATTCACTACGTTGATATGCAGAAGAATTTTGTCATATGCACAGTCAGTTCAACATAGCACTTATTTGCTTATGTAGATTTATTTCGTTTTAACAGTAAAACTGAATGTACACACTTCCTATAGTATTTTAATACTTGTGGAGTACTTACTGTGAGTCTTTGTCTCAACTCAACACATTGGCGAGATACATGATAAAGCACAATATACAAAAGTTTAATCTCATTCTAAAAATATTTAACTGACTTTTCTGTAATTTATAAATAAGGGACGAAGTCCAAGTTGTAAATTACTAGGAAGTCTTATAAATTGTAAATATGCAGCTTAGCAATCAAGTAAAGATATTTAAATAGAAATTTGCGGTTTGTATATTTGTAGCGACAATCTTGTCAGGAGTGTTGTAAAGGTTGGGGATTAGAGATTTTTCTTTTTCTAACTTTTATTTTCTATTTTAAATCAAGTCTGTATATAAGCTATCCAAGAGATGGTTTGATGGAAAAATCATTATTTAAGTGCAGTGAAGCAAAATCCAAGTTTCGCTAGTGCTCGTGTTTTTTGTGTCATGCATGAATTCAAAGTATTTAAAGTGTATTGTGAAATTTGACTGTTAAGAGTTGACATAATCTTGTAAAAGGTAATGTTGATATTACGGTTAATAATGAAAATGTGGCTGCAAAGTTGAGACCTGTTTTGTCATTCGTTGACTTCTTTTGGTTAACTTTTACAATTATCCAGCTTCTATCCGACCAAAGGCTTAATTACTGCATATACATATAACCTTTTGCTGTTTAAAACTTTACTACCAAAGAGGATGCGAAACATTGAATGTTAGCAAGTCTCATGAAATTCCAATCTGACAGCAAGTTGAAACTAAACCTTTTGTGTTACTGGCAAACTTTCATTCACTAATTTTCTTGAGGGACAGTAAAGTTTTGAATCAAGTCAGTTTTTGGGTTATGTATAATGTTATTCGACGAGTAAAACTGATTGTCTGATTTATCTTTAAGAATTATATATTATTTTACTCTAGACAAGAAAATGAGTCAAATCTATTATGCATTGGAATACTGTGCAGCGACAAATACAAAGAAGTAGCACACAAATAAGGTTATTTTGATAGGAAATGATTCTTGTACACTTTGTTTCTTTTGTTCTGAGAATCAATGTCATCCTCATTATGTAAATGGACAAATGTTATCAAACTTGTCGGATCAAACAAAAATATTGAGTAAAGTGACAATAGAAAATGCGCGAGAGGGCATGGAAAAGGCAGGGTGTACATAACTCACAACACAGCAAAATAACTTATTGTATGCTATAGAAGGGATAATCCGGACTTTCCGTTGGCATTTTGGTAGAGATCATACTTGTAGATTGTAATAAACATTTAAATATTTCTTTGAGCAGGTATTTCATAATGTTGTTTTGTAGTTGTAAGTAGCGAAGGAGTCGGTGGTTCTGGTTGGTTGATGTCAGGAAGGAAACGTCTTCATTATAATAAGCAAAGTGATGCGAGTGTAAGCCCAGGATTGTTTACACCTGACAGAAGGAGTTAAAAGGAAGGAAAACGAGAACAGTGAGGGTGCGGGTGTAGTTGACAGGACAGTTTTCACTGATTTGATGGGTAATTCTGTCGCCGTGTCTGTCAACTTACATTGTCAAGAGGACGACGACGATTTTGACGATCAAGAAGAGGAGTTTGAGTATCAGGATTACCGAAGATATTATAATTACGATCCGTAAGTCCTTGCAAATTCATTTACTTTATGTCTATGCTTGTATTTGTACTTTTATCTACTAGAGTAATGTACAATATGTCTAATTTAAGAACTATATCGATCTTATGCATCTATTCAGTCCACAAGACATCAAAATGTATAAGTCGATCCCTTGTATGATGATAATTTTCCGCAACTAACTAGTTTTTTATACGAACTTTAACTTTTAACTAAACGAATCTATTGCATAGAGGTTTCCTTTTTACTATTTGGAACTGAAAAAGTGTGCATGTGCTATATAGACATTTTTTTGATTCAGCATTCAATACGAGAAGCAAAAGTAATGCTGTTTTCTGAAATGCATCCTTTGATGAACTACAAATATAATCCATAGCCTAAACTAGACTGGACTGAACAGTATCGTCCCTTCAATGTCCTCAAATGTACAGTTTGCCATACTATGTACATAACGTCTCTGGTATATCATTTTGTTGAATTAAACCAGCATTAGTAACGCAGTTTTGCGATGGGAATGAATGAATAAGCATAGATGATTTTTTCATCGGGTTGTTCTCCCTCATAGTTGAACACTGGAAGACATCTATCCAGCGCTCGCAAACTTTGTTAGACAAGCCAGTAAATAGCCACGGGCTCCAGTTCTCCACAAACTTTAAATTTCTTGTTTGTCAACAAAAGAGAGCCTTTCTTTGCACAAAACAAGCCAATACCAAATACTATTTATGTGTATAATATGCTCAACCACTTGTAGCACTTGTCACAAGTTATAATATTATATGTTTGGAATTTGGATTCATATAACAACACCAAGTTTTACTTGTATTTTCTGTACAATCTAATTTTGTTTTATCATGATATTAGCAAAAATATCGAGGTTTTATTTTTCATGCTAAACTAATTTTCATTATATATCTGGGTTTTTTTTGCCAGTCCATGATATGTGAATATGTAACAAGTATTGTATTCAATATTTTTCTTAGACCCGGCGTTTGCATGTTCTATTAACTGACTGTACATAGATAGCAGTCGAAATTGAACATCACTCATCCACTGTTAACTGTCTACTCGTGAGTTTTTACGTTGTCATTTCGAATAAATTGATTTAAGAACTAAAAGGTATAAAGTTGTAAACTTTATATTGTTAAAAATATTTTCATGTGAGAAGTTCCGTCTATTTTTACACCATGTTAAAACTGAATAAATGTGACAAGTGTTATTATGAAAATTTAGAGTTCAGTGCCCTTAGGCACCCTGGCTCAACCATCGGTCAAATATATTGATCTTTTTACACTACCTAAACATTGTCTAGTCATGCATGACATCATTTTTGAACACAAAAATTGTAATTATGGCTGCTAGAAAGAGAATACATAACAAGAAGGGGGAAGTAGTAGGTGAAGATGACTACGACATTCAATCTGAAAAACAAAAGGAACAAACCGTAAAACTAAAGACTGGATCCCCTCTCAACCTGGCTCAAAGGCGAAATAGTTCTAGTCCTAGTTCATCAAATTTTCTATCCGATCCGTGGTTCTGGTTGTTTTTAACAACATTGACAGTCCTCTTTGGTGTTATTTATGCTGTCGTTTCAGGACAATCTTCTTGTCGCTGTTCTTCTGGAATCCGAGAAGAATCAGGAAATGGTCACAATCATGAGTTTTGATAGTAAGTCCCTGTAATTTTCAAACTCTAACTCCATAAAATATGCAATATGCTCTGTCAGAAAACATGAAAATGGTGTAGTATGCAAAACAATTATGCACAATTAACAATAATGTAAATGTATGATATTCCGGTTATTGGAGGAATAGGCTTTGTGAAATCTTGCTTGATTAGGCTTTCCATTCGGAATAGGATGATTATTAGGATTCCGCTGTGTTGTACTCTTTGAATACTTTACTCATTACTTGAGATTGTGTTTCACGATATGGACAAAATGATTTCTATTACAGATTTGCAACGCGCGTTGAAAGTGTTCTAATGCTTCCAGTTTTGCTACAAAGTGAGCCATTTACGAACATGTGTGAATGCGTTGAGACTCGCCTTTGTTGGAGAAGCCTGGAACTGAGGTCGTCGAAAAATATTGAGATTACACGGCTCGGGTCTTCCGAATCTAGCCGGAAGTGAGGGATTTTTGTCTACTGCAAGCATGATGAGTGGTGTATGAATATCTTGCTTATTCGACTTGACATACATAAATGCATGGTGTCTTCTGTTGTGCTTTTTTCCGAGACTCAATCATATCATTCATATATTTTGCAATCACATGCATTTCATTGCTAACCCATATGTTGTGCAAAACTGAATTGGGATTCCAGTCCAGCCCTTGCTTGTCTTGTCCCAGGTTGTATGTGTACCACATCACTGAAAATTGCAAAACAATACCTCGGAGGATTGAGGATATATAGACTTCAAGTGAAAGCCCGAATTTTGTTTAGGAAAGATCTGACAAGTGTATGTGCAAAAAAAACTCCTATTTACACACTGAGCTTACATACGTTTTCATTAAAAATATTGCTTTATCCATGCTATCCCATCCAATTATGTATGATATTATAAACTATGGCCATAAATATGAGCATTCGTCCATTAGAGAAAAGACAGTTAATTGAATGAATGGAAATGGATTTTTGGTGAGGAAGGTATATGTACTATATGCACAATTATGTTATGCATTTGCAATTTCTACACAAGCCTCACGTTTGTAAAACACGGAAGATTGGGGAAACATGCATTTCATAATATCCCAAAACACAAGGAAGCGTGTACAAAACCACCCAACTCCACTTCTTCCCATCACTGCTGTCAGTGCTAACTTAATAGCTGCGTGTAATAACATAAAGTGCATCTTAAGTCGTTGGAAACGGCATTTATAAGTTGGAGGAAAGCAAATCTGTGATTCGCAATCTCAACATCCGTCAGCACATGCAAACCGGCTTCTGTGCTTACGACGATTTTTAGTTCCTATTACGTATAGTAAAGTACAACATCAGTCCCAGCATCTGAAAAAAGTATAGGACTGTGAAGATCACTTGTAAATTCGGGAATATTTAAATACATAGTAGGTATTACGTGACAAATCCGATACAATTTAAAGTTAAAAACATTGGCTATACACACTTTCTTTTAGACTATTGAAGTTTGGAGAAGGTAGTTTCCACCCATAGTAAAATCATTGTATTTTTCAAGGTGAGAGGAATCAAGATAAATTATACCTAAATACTTCGACCAGTTCACTTTGTATTATAACTCCACTACATAAATAGTTGACATAATATAGTACACTAAGTTATCGAGTTGTTGCCATTAATTTTTTTAGTTGACTAAATGTTCTAAGTTTTTTTCCGGAAAATCATTTAGTAAATGCTTATAAGATTGTCAGGGAGCAGTTGACCAGTATTTATAACACTATTAGCTTTTACCATA
>JAQIXX010006546.1:0-12055 GCA_034700605.1 Willowsia nigromaculata | reverse complement strand
AGGTTGGATCCACGATGGTTACCTACTTCGTGATTTGTTTCCAGAGTCGTAATGCTAATTAGCTACATATTTCTCTTTACTTGTCTCTAATGATTAACACGGCTTTACAAACGTCAGGTAACATAAAAGTGCAACATGATAAATACAAATTTATTTTGTTATTATTTCTTCGGTAACTGGGTTTAACCATGTCAGATATTTTTTGGGTTCTATTATAATCCATTGCAACACTTACCTACTTTCAAAATGTATTTCAGAACTGTTAAATATCTGTTATATAATTAGAAATTACTTTACTTTTCAAACAATAATCCAAAACTGATGATCACATAATACTATCATTCACGCTTGCCGTTCCTTACTGCTAGAGACTGTTTCAAGAAACACTATATATAGCGCATTTTGCTTGATATACGTAGTTTATGAAACATTTGTTTATGGGAACAAAAATGCTGGAAACTTGAATCGGTAAAGTTGTTACTAATTAAACAACCGACCACAATTTGCATTATCAAATTGTAGTATATACATATTGATCCATGGATGTTCTTCGCGTGCAAAAATATTTGGCTTATATATCATTAATGTTAATATACAGAGGAATGTTTGACTTATTTTTTATTACGCGTCAAGCATATCTAAGTATAAAACCTTGTAGAAAGCCAATCACTTTGGAAATTCTTTGGAAAATATCCCATGAAACATAATAAAGTGCATTATAAGTTTAGTTAATTTTAAACATAATGTTGTATTGCGTTTAAAGATTTGTTAATTCTTATGCGGAATTAAAACTATTCGCCTTTTATCAAGATGACTTATGCTATAATCATAAAAATAGTAACTTCATTTAAAAAAAAAGAAACATAAAGTCTTTCAATAAAAAATAATGTCCAGTAATTGTAACATCTCTTAGTCAAAAATCATATCTATTTTGTATGTTGGAAGAAGGCTTACATAGCTTTGAATGCAATAATATAATTTTTCACTTTGCGTAGTTTGTAGTTTTACTCTGTAAATATTTATGATCAGATGTGTATTTAATATTTCCGTTTCAGCTATAAATGAAGGTGTACAGACTCACATGAATTCTCAAATTGCTTGGAAAATCCAAAGTCATACATACTGGATGTTTTGCGGAGCAAAATTTTGGTTGAATAGACATACATTGCAAAATATTTTAATAACTTTAGAAAAAATTGCCATATGACTTTGATATGTCATCCTTAGAAAAAATATGCCAACTTGTTTGCAACTTGAATGTATGAATTTGAATATGAATGTCACCTTAAATATACTTATGTAATGGTTTGACTACATTTGCCAATCCAGAGTTAAACATACAATTTATGTAAAGTTGACACAAGAAAATATAAACGCTCATATTGGATTCGATTAATTATTGCTTAGATGTGGTAGGAAACAAGTTTTATAACACTCTATTAACTGTTTATTTATGGAAAAATGTTTTCACCCTTTTTGATTATATGAATGCTCCCTGTTTTTTGCATTTTATCTCGTCAAATGATAAAAGCTAAGATAAGGCTTTCACATAATATCGGAAGGAATTGTAATGCGAAGTGTTGTAACATATATTCTTACCATGGACCCTTCCTTCTACGAAAATACCACTTCTAATTATGATTCTGATTGCATAAGCATGATTACGACGATTCCAGTTACTTATGTAAACAGAAAATTAGGTGTTCATCAGCTGAAAACATGGACAAGCATAGGATAATTGTTAACAAGAGCTATATTTGAAAGCCTTTTCTCGAGTTATACAAACATAACGTAACCATTGACAATGATATTTGTTTTTATTTTTATTTTTGCAGCTTATTTTAAAATAAGCACAAACATTTTTGTGAGCTAAATTTAGCATATAAATGTCAGCACATCAGAAAAACTTGAGCATTAACGATATTACTAACGCTTACTAGATTCTTTTCTTGAAATATTCTAATCTCATGTAGTTCTTGGAAAACGTTCCAAATTTCTTTCTTGTTTAATTTAATTTTGCTTATGATTTGCTTTTTTTGTCCGTTCCGTATAAGTCGCAGTAAATCTGCAGATGTCAGGTTTGGAATCAAGAGAAGTTTTTCCCAATATGCTATATGTGTATTGTTAAACGGATTTAGAATTACTTTAGTAGTAATTATTAACGTTTAAACTTTTCATTAAATAATAGAATATTATAAATGTAGAATTGTCACAAATTAAACAAATTATCAGATTTATTATTGTCTACCTGTAGTGCGTACATTTGTCCTGGACTAATATTTCTTGTGTGTAAAGTGAAATACGTGTACTTATCTAAGCCACATTTTACTATTTAAAGTGAATGTTTGTATTTCACTACGTATTTCACTTTACATAGTGAAATGTAGCTTGGTAAGTTTCATTGTGTGTCAATTATAAATCTAGCATTAAAACTTGCGAATCTTTTTGGAATTGCCAACTTGGAAGTAATACGAAGAAGTCAATAAACAACCATAAAGTATAATTCATTTCTAAGGTCGTTATTGAGTGTATGTGTTCGTTACAAAATGAAAATGTGCTTGAAGCCTTTTTTAATTTTAATGGTTTCTTTTTATTTCTTATTGACAACACACCCAGGTTTTACAAAAGTTGCAGTTGAGCATGCAAATTGATTTGCATCGAACGGATTCACAGATGAACACACATACATTTTACATATTATGCATGATTAGCACTAATTTAAATTGCCCGACTTTGTCCATTTCTTGCATCCAGTTACCTAAATACCATGAATATTGAAATATTTCAAATGCTGGTTATCTAATTAAACAGACTCATTATGTTTGGTATTGTGAGAGATGCTATCCTAAGGCTCTATTATATTAGAAGTATTATTCAAGGGAAAACATTCCATTTAAATTGACCAAAAACGTGTTCATTTCTCAATTTAATTACATAGCACTAATTTACTCTGGCTGGCACAGGCTCATCCGAAATAATGATAGACTCTTTATCTTTTTTCTGGGATCCTCGACAAATTTTTGTGAGTGTTCTAGAGCGCACATGATTATGAAAGGTATTTTTAATGTAAGTGTGTTGCATACATTTGTCAATAGATTACATGTAAATTGCTTCATTAGCTCCTAAGTTAGGAGTCCTAACTACTAAATTGAGCATTATGATTAAACGCACAGGCGTTTCAACACCTGGACACAGTAGCAGGAGTATTCATCTTTTAATTATCACCCATGTTGGAAACATAAATATCTTAAGTAAATTAGTTTTCAACACACACATACAAATTCTGGAAAATATACACGACAGCACGAAGCTATGAAATGTTGTACATGTATTCTTCCTATATGAAGAGCCGGTAATGAATATATTGTCCGGGCATTCTCGCCAATATTTAAAGGTATGATTAACGAAACATTATAATTTGTCCATTATCTCATAAAATAAACTGTTAAAGCAAGAACAAATAGATTTCCTGTGAGCAAATGTTATTATGTGAAGTATTTCAAATTTTATTCCATACAAATCGCTGTAATAAAGCTCGTGTACGTGTATACTTGATTTAACAGTATTCATCATGTATTGCCTTTCAAGAACTTTGTAGAACGTATTTTAGTTGTGATTCGTCTCCTTTTATATGAGCTTGAAAAAGGTTTTACATTAATGTAGGTTTGGATCCTAGCCAACAGTATATTGGCATTGCCAAAATATAGTCTTTGTTTAATTTTGATGAATTTTACTCGCTTAATTACATGTAATGCATGAAACAGACATTGATAAAATAATTACAAAAAACTAATCTGTGTATCTGTTACAAATCTATTCAATTTTTAACTAAACACGTAAAAAGCATGTCGTTAAAAAGTGTTGACTGAAACTGGTTGACATAATATTGTATACACCCATATTCTACAATAGTTTTAAATATAACAGCTTTTGTTTTAAAGATTCCGAGCAATAAGAAACATAAAAAATTACATGATGATGAATAGAAGGATGCAAGTTTCTTTAACGATCACCGGAAGTAGACCAACGATAACAGGGAATAACCAGCAAATCAAGCCCTGATAATCTATAAGAATGGTTCCAATATCACATTTTTACTTTTAAAGTCCATGTACTTCTTCAATAAAAGTTAACTTCTGGAAACGCACACAACTGGTCTTAGAAATAAATGGTAATAGAGGAAAAACCGTTTTGAGCAGGTTTCACAGCATGGACAGCACCAAAAATGACATTTTTCAAAAAAACCTTTTCATGGTAATTTCTAGATAGCTGACCCTAAAATGAGATTACATGCACAATATTGGGCAGCCCGTACCTTCTGGGAGTCAGTGGTAGCCAATGGAAATCACTAGGTACAATTTACGCATGTTTTTCATTAAAACCGCGTCAAGTTTTACAATAAATAGTTATTTAAGAACATTCAATTGCAGCACCAAGTGCAGTTTTTAATGCTCTTTCAGACGCACTATATATATAAATAAACGGTTATGTACATCAGGAGAAATGCTTAATTTAAGTTAAAATCTCGAAATTTTTCTCGATTTTCTGGTTTTATAGCCTTGTAGCTCTGCTGTTTAGCATGATTTCTATTAGTTCTACATATCCCTAGAAAGCCCAAGCAATTTTGTATTAGACATGCAGAAGTTCAATGATTTTTGTGAAATACAGAAAATTTGCTGGAGAATACAAAAATATCCTCCCAAATTCCCGAATTTTACCTAAACGCTCATAAAATCGAATGCTGATCGATTTTTTCAAGTTTGAGAGGGAACATTTTAAAGAATTTTATTGGCATTCGTTTAAGACCACAATCAGTTCAATCGGTTGAGTTTGAGCAGTTCTATGCCGAAAAAGGTAGTAGGCCATTTTTACAAGAAAAGTATTCTTAAAGAACCCAAAATTGTCATTTGACAGTGATTCATACTTTTCGATATAAGTAAATAAGTTTCTGAATTTTTCATTTGGAGGAATCGACGCAGTTTTGTTTGAAAGAGTTGGAGTGAGTTCTAAATTTACATTTTATAAAAAAAATTTACACCAGTACATATCCCATCACAGTGATTCTTATTGCAGCATTTTTACATTATCGGCTAAACAGAAACCTTTTAATTTGTTTGCAGGTAATTCTACTAATCGTCCCCGCCAAGGGAAAAGGAGACCTAGAGTAATGTCTGCGTTTTCATTGGACCCTAGTTTTCAAAATGAAAACATCGCGTATTGTTATTTATTAGGTCGCCAGACTTCTGGCTTTTCTGTAAGAGTATCCTAATAATTTGGCAACAATACACTGAATTTTATTTAAAATCACTTAATGCATTTATAGTATCTTATTTTTAAAGAAAGTCTTCGGAATTCTAGTTATTGTAAGAGGTTTACTATAAGTTCTTACGTTAAGATATTAAGTATTGCTAGCAACTCTTTTCTGTAATCCTAAATTAATTTTAAATTACAAATAAAAAATTACTAAACAAAGATTGAAAATACTGGTAATCAAATACTTGAATAAACCACTATTCTATTTGAATGTTCAAAATTGTACTACTACTACTACAAAAGGGACTTCTTACATCCTTTGACAATTTTAACGTCAATGATAGTAGCATTCTTTCTTTCAATGTCTCAAAACCCCCTAACTATGCTTATTTTAAAGACAAATAACACTCGTTGTTTCATCCTTATGGACTTTACTTTACTGAGAAAAACGTGCTAGATGGAATTATTCCTCAGAGTAATTTAGTCAAAAAATATTGAAATTGTCGTCATCCTTGAATGTGTGAAGCAGCAGCACAATTTTCGCACACGGTCAATGTAGATTTCAATATTAAAAACACTAGCAATAAGGTTGGAAAAAGTCAAGTAATTTTCCGCTACA
Organism: Willowsia nigromaculata; assembly: GCA_034700605.1. NCBI lineage: Eukaryota > Metazoa > Arthropoda > Collembola > Entomobryomorpha > Entomobryidae > Willowsia > Willowsia nigromaculata. The sequence continues at coordinate 6,183 of JAQIXX010006546.1, read as the reverse complement.
TTTTTATAGCATATGCAATACTATACATTGTATATGACAACCAATCATTTTTCTTTTACAAAACATTCTTGATAGTCAGAGCAGCTATAAGTTTTTGTGGGCTACTTTATTTCTAAAATTCTGGATATGGATCTGCAAACAAACAGATTAGAATTCTATTAATATTCTTTAAACGATTGGCGATTGGCTAGTGATACAGATCTTTTTTTATCATATTTGTACTTTTGCATCAAATTTTTGCGAATTTATGTCGGCTTATAGTATGCCCACATGCTCCGCCAATGTTCATGCAATCAATGAGGGATGCAAAACACAATTGAAACCCGTTAGTACTAAAACATCCTCTATAGTTTATGAACTCATTGTTTAAAAGAAGTCTCTGAATAATAGTCGCTCATAAAAATTCTTCATATAACAAAAATTACCTCAAACATGAAATAAATATTCTACACACTTAAGGCATACCAACTTTAGGATTAATGGAATTGTGTTTCATGGCCCATTAGAATACAAATCGCTTGGAACTCCACGAAAACCAGTTTTGTCAAAGAGATCAAGTTTATTCTTTATTGAGACTCCAGAACCATGGAACTTATTGTGGAAAGGAACCAACGTAAACTATATCCATTGTTCTGCTCATTTCTTGCATTTCCAAATATCCAGTCGATCTATTTTTTCTACATACTTAAATTCAACAATTTTATAAAACATAATCGAATATGATATAGCAGTTCTATGCTAATTGTATAACTTCCATAGAAGACTTCAGCAATAGCTATGTATTCTGGAATTAACAGGTTCACTCATAATCAACGTAATAGTACAGGTCTCTGTTGCCAATACGCTTGTTGTAATAGTCGACACCACTCCAAATATATGGGCGTCCCAGAATACCATTTGCCCAATCAACAGCTCCATATCGACCACCTCCCCTTCTCCATTTGCCACTTACCCAGCCACCACCTGCCCACCCCCCACTTACCGACAGTTTGCCTAGCCACTCGGGAAGTTCCCACTCCCAATCTCCCCAGCTGCCGCCACTCCAACTGTTTCCTTCAAAATTATGGGGAAATTCAAGGTAAACATTTTATGATTGCTGTCAGTTTTAGTTCTCATTTCCAAAAATGGAATAATTAGGTGAAAACCTAACCTCTCTTTACTCGCCTTCCCTCCAAATCGTTTCGTCCAACTTTAATCCCAATACGTAATTATTGAATAATTAATATAAATCATTATTTATGTAGCACTTAATGAATAGCTATTTTGAACAGTGCAATTCGCAAGAAAATCATAACTTTACATTTCTCTTGGTCTATGTTTTGTAATTGAATATTCAGTGCTTCACGTGTTGAGCGATCCTTAATTTCTGAAAAGCATAACATTTTGGGGTTATAAGAAAAAATAAATGAAAGTAAAAAATAATATTCTCATATGTATTTACCGTTAGCTGCAACCCTAAAAGTTACCGAATCTGCCAGTGCCGACAAGAAAGATATGACAAAATATAAAGTGCTAAAGTACTGCATTTTTCACAACAACGTTATTAGTTGGCTAAAACTTTTACACATTCATTTTAACAAATGACGAATAAAATGTGTGTGTAGTCGCAAAGACAAACTATTAAACAAAGCTCATTTACTTCTGCTGTTATATAAGAAGCTGAAAAATTAAATGTTATAATGGCTATGGTGGCGTCCATTAAAATATTAATTGAAGTCATGGCCAACATTGCAGTAGTAAATTCAGTAACGGTTATTGCCTAAAATATAAGAAAGAGTGACACAAGTGTTATAAATTATGTCAATACCACAAATACATGCAAAGTTATCGTCTTTAGCTATAAAAACCACCATGGTTGGATTATGTTGTCAATTTCCTTTATCTAACAAGTGTTTGTGACAACGTAAAAATATTTGTATGTATAAACGTAAAATTGTAGAATTGACCAATATCAACGAATAGAGACAAGTTTCTCTCGTTTTAATAAATGTTTCAAATGATTAATTTTTCATCCCTTAAATATATTATACACAGAAATATTCAGAGTCCTCAGAAAACATTCGTTTCAGTTCAAATATTAATTGCTTTAGTCAAATATATGATGATTTTTATGGTTCTCAATCCGTCTACTGCATGAATAACTGCCTAACTGGGGAGTATACCGCATGTAAAGTTAGACTTTAAGCTGTTTGCTGAAGGAAAAAATGGAACCGCCCTCGGAAGTAAAAATTGTACCTCGATAAACGACGCCAATTTGATGGCAAGGTTTTTGGTGCACTTGTCATCGTGAACGAGGAAATTTACCTCCGAAAAACTTAAAATATTTTTTCCAATGCTTGAGATACTAGTTATAACGTAATACTGAAACTGAAAACTGCGGAAGTAACGAGTATCTGTAACATTGTATTTCACTCTTAGTTTCATAAAGCATTTAGCAGTAAACTTGGTTAATAACCTCAATGCTCCCAACGGTGCATGAATCTAATCTTTCTAAGTACGTAATGCATTCATGATTTTGTAGAGTAAATAAGTAGTAAAAAACTAGCTTTACCGTGTTTGTGCAAGCTGAGTCAAAAGTGATAAATAAATACTGTTACATGTTAAATATAATTTTAGAAAAAACTAAAACTCGTCAGAACGTCATTTAGTATTATTTAGCCGCTATTTATGTGCTTGCTAATAAGAAATAAGGCAAAATGTACCCAAAAATATATCATGATTGACCGACCATCATATCCCAGGACGCACTAAACAGATATAAGTGCCTTCACTGCAAAAAAGGAATATCATTAACATTTTCAAAAGAGTACAAATTATTAGGCAATAAAAATTAAGGTAACTCTATTGTGCGTGAAAGGAAATTTGCAACTTTTGAAATAAATATTGCATAAATTACTACAGCTATTAGTTTAGTGCATTTTTATATTTTTCAGCAGTTAACGATTTCTGTATGCTTAGCTAAAAGTAAGCTAGGTTTCAAACTTTAAATCATGAGTTTAACAAGTTTTAAGCATAAGTTTTGTCTCGCGAGTGCATATACAAGCCTGTATTTACCCATATTGTAGACTGCCGTAACTTGAGAACACTATTTGTTTTGAGCAGGCATTGTAAAAACCCATGGCCCATTACAAGGAGACCTTTTATTTGCACAGTGGAATATTATTGACATTTTCATTAACAATAGCGCAAATAATTTCGCAATAAAAACTAAGGTCAATATATTGTGTAAAAATAAAAATTTGCAACTTGAAACAAATGTTGCGTAATCACTACATTAGTACATTTACGGTTTTACACAGTTTACAGCTTAAAGTAAGGTAGGTTTGGAAAAACTTTAATTATGAGTTCTAGCAAGTTTGTCAACACATTCCTAGTTTTGTTTGTTTTAATTGAAAATTCGTATACTGATGAAGTGCCTTCTAATTCCCTGAACGTCCCCATTCCTGTGGGACAGGTTGATGAAGCAAGAGGTATGGAACAGCAAAACTCTAATATGTAATATCAAACATAATTTTTTCTAAAACATATTGTATGAACTTTAAGCTAACAAGGAATATGCAAATGGTGGTAACGCGTAAATTGAGCGGAAATTAGATGGATTTTATGAAAGCTCGATGGTTCAATTTTTGATTGGATTAGATTTACAAATTTCCCTAGTTGTAACTTTCTGTGACGTTTTCTCCCAAATAACTGACATGTAGTGGGTTAAAATTATGGATGGTTGCAAAAGTCTGGGAATGATCACCCATGAACTAATGCATGCTATTGGTTTGGCGCACGAGCACAATCGGGACGATCGCGATGGTCTCGTTACTGTGCACTGGGAAAACATCAAAACTGTTAAGAATTTTGAGTGCAATTTTGCTTGCACTATGAAAATACCAAGTGTTAGTAGCTAGTTGACTTTTATTGTTTTAGAGAAGTATAGGCAATTCGTGAAAGTTAACCCGGAACACTTTAGTGCATTCGAAGTTCCTTATGACTATGTGAGCCAAATGCACTACCATATAAGGGCCTTCTCTAAAAATGGAGAAGACACACTTACTGCAAACGTATGTTTCATGCAAAAATTTGCAAATAATCTAATGCGGTGATTTTTAAATTGTGGTAGAATGTGCATTGAAAGTTTTAAAGGTAGAATTACCTTTTTGCAGGATGGCTCGTTTGTGGGAGGCAACAGCACTGGAATCATCAGGGAAAGTGACCGACTCAAACTTCGTAGAATCTACGGTTGTGGTGACTAAGACTTAACGATTGCCAACGAGATCTTACATAAAGTATCATATGAGGCATTGCTTAAATAAGGCCTTATATAATGATGCATTACTAAGGCAGTGCCATGAGATCTTTAGTCTTTTACACTTTCAAATTGAAGTATTTTTAAAAATTTGGAATAAGAAATATACAAAGTCCTGACAAGAATTTCTTTCATTTAGCTGTTTATTATTGTCAAAAAACTCAACACTGTGCATATAGTGTCAAGTTCATGCATGATTTTTGGTATGCATCCATAGAATACTGAATGTACATGTTTTCCTCCTCCTCTTTTAAACTTGACGACTGCTTTCATGCAGAAAACTAACATTCCAAAATAAAAGAATTTGGCCTGGCGATGCGTGATTACTGCAAGACCTGTTGCCAATCAATCTCCATGACTTTTTTATAAGTTTGAAGCGAAATGGGATGATATTAATGCTTTAAAAATTTGGCATATAGTTAAACATTAACTTTCATTAAACTCAAATTTATATAATAGGGAATTTAAAACATATTTAGTAAAGGTAGTAAACATATTTAAAGTAAAACATTTTAATTAGAAAAGTCCTTCAAAATATTTCCTAATAATTCTCCCGAGCACCTTGCCTAAACACTTGTTTCTCAGTAGAGCTTCATCAAAAAATTTCCTCAAAACAACATCCTCTCATTTTAATACTTAATTAAAATAACTGGTGGTTATCTTATATTTACTGTAGATTAATCAGACAATTTTAATAGTATAGATAGTAGAATAGTATAAATATTTACGGTATCTCACTTAGAAAGGCAATTACTAAATGGTTTTAATTTCATATTATTTTAAAATCTCATAATTTTATTAATACTTTTGACCGGGGGCTTAACAAAATATAGTTTTCACTTTACTTTATTATCTCAATAGCTTAATAAAATACAAATATTTTAATTTCCGTTAAAATAGTACAAAATTACTTAACCAAATATGTAATTTAAACAGGTGATATCCTACTACTACTAAGTTAAGATGCCATTTACCAAATATAATCAATATTTCTGAATAAAATTAGCACCCACATGAAGTTAAGAAAACTTGAAAGCTGTAGTTGGTTAAGCAGAATATTTTGAATTCAATATTTAAATATGATTAGCCGTTTATACAAAATCTTTCTAATCGATTTCTTTATTTCATTTTAGCCCGTAGGATTTTAATTATGAGTGGTTTACAAGAGGTTGAGTAATAATTACATACATATTTATATTTAATTTATCCTTTAATAACGGTACAATAAAGAACTTTCTTGCTATGCACCTCTGGATTTTTGTCATTGTTTCATTATATAACATAACCAATGGTAGTTTTTGTCGTTCCAGTATTTGAATCCAAACGAAAATATTGTTATTGTGGGTGATACTGCTGAAACAAATGTCTAAAAAATATAGTCTAGAAAGATTTACGATTTTCATTTAAAGTCTAAATGTGAAGGGGGTGGAGACTCCGGCAAATCAAGTCTGTATTGGATGCAGTATAAGCTTGTAATCAGTATAATAGTTATTTGTTGTAAGATAAATTAAACATTGCAAATATTTATGATGTAACTTTTAACTTAATATTTCATTCAAAATTATTTGTAAGTCCACATGCCCGATATTTTTTATGATATTTTACTTTGGTATTGTAAAAGAATTTAAAACAAGACCTCAGAGGCATAACTCAAAGTTAAATTTCATAATAAATTTTGTAGGACGACAATGTGATATGATAAACTACATCTATTTACGTTTAATTTCTTTTTAGCAATGCGCGACTTTGTGTAATAAGTGTAAATTAAAATAATAAATGATACGTGAAAAAGAAGATTTAAAGTTTTTTAGTCTTTTGTTTATTCAGTTGAGCAGATGGCATTTTACTTAGACGATTGAGAATAAATAAAACTGCGCTAGAGAATA
>JAQIXX010006545.1:0-12056 GCA_034700605.1 Willowsia nigromaculata | reverse complement strand
AGGGTCATCCGCTGAATGCTTGTAACTAACAGACACGATTATTACAACACGTAATTAGCAGGAAATTGAGGGCGTGGGAGGCGAAACATGAGGAACTGATTGTCAGTGGAGGGAATATAACAAGTTTTGTTACGATAATTCTCGACAAGCTTTGTTTTTACGTTGAGCAAATGATACTAATTTCGGCCCATTGCAATAATATTAATTTAAAAATTTCGTGGTAAATTTGTCGTCACAGACTAAAATCTTCATGACTCACCAGAGAATATTTGTCATGGGTCATTATTGGAAAATTTACGGTGATGGGACTTTGAGTCCCACCTAGTTTTTGTTTCCAAAAGCACCGTCTTTCCTCTAACCAGGCAAGATTCAATATTCTATGGAGACTTTGCTTGTCTTCACGTTCCTTGGAATATGCCAAACTAAAATAGTAAATACTAAGGTAAATATGACCCAAAATATACTGTTACCTGGTTCTTATTTAGGAGCGATATTACATATAACATTGGTAATGAATTTCCATTGCAGTCGAAGTAGTGTAGCTTATTCGTTTCTTTGTGAACATTTTTGTCATTATCGTCATCGGCATGATTCAAATTTTGGCAGATTTTCGTTTCAGAAAAGACAGCAATTGTTACATTTAGTGCTTCCATGAGCTACAAATAATAAATATTTTTGTCCATTAGTGGTAAAGTTTTACACAGGATGTTTTAGTAGCAATAGCGTAAGTTTATATGAATAATCAAGTTAATTGGAAAAATTACTTTGCGTATTTCTACCTGATTGGAACAAGACGATTTTCTTCATATGGAACCGAATCACAACCTTTCTAAGGGAATGTTTATGTCAACAATGCGTTTCGATTTCTGCCGGTTATCACACTGTATGCTTATCACTATTTGTACAGAAAATTGATTATTTTTTATTTAACTCTGAAGCCCTACAATAACAGATGTAAATCTGCGTAAAAATTGCAACATTTTTCGTCAAAAAATTAATGTTATTGAAGCGACGAGCAAAAAAAGAAATGGCGTAGCCAAATGATGCAATAAATTGAACTGAAAGGTGACAAAAAATGTATAATATTCTTTAGTAATGATGAAGAGGATGTCTGCTTTCTTAATCCTATTCATGTATATAGTTTCTTTCTGCTTAAGAAAGCAGTAGGTGTTATGCGCCCATATGGCTCTCGAAAACCAGTCCACGATTAAACCAATCTATCCATTCAGGTAAACATACTTGTAAAGTAGACATGCAAAGCATCGCATTTATTCTGTCGCGTTATGCCTGTCTTTTTGCTGACCATGAATTAAAGTACGAAAATCACAGCCAACTTAGATCTCACCAGTTGAAAGCTGCAGGATTGAAAAATTCTGCGGTCAAAAAGTTGAAAAGTGAGGCTTCAATTTTTTCTAGGGAACTTTGAAATACAGTCTTCGTCTGTCTGCCTCAATGACATATTCACTCAGCCGTTATATTATATTTTATGCAATGAATTGACTGGCATGCAGATGAGATGATGTCTGTAGATAAAAAGAAACGTGTACAAAAATGCATGAAAATGCTATGCATTTTAGCAGCTTCTTCATAATAAAGTGAGTCATTAAAGAACATAGCATTTTTATGTGAAGATTTTTTTAAATTATAAAAGTAAAGTACTAGTCTTGTTTGTTTTTTCCATTCACTACTTTTAATGTTTTGTTTCCTAAAAACTTGCAGCTTACTAGTTTTTAAAATGCACATCCATGCTTGATGTTTTGTAATTAATCAAGTGGTATCTACATGTTATTGGGATTCTTTCCAGTAAATAATTGGTATGCATTAAATTAGATTCCCTTATGGCAAATTTCGAAAGTTTCAAAAATCTTTGTTAACAAAGATTTATTTCATCCGTTCAGAGTAGACCTGAGTGGTTGAATGAAGGACGCCGGCAACTAGAAAGTGAGGCCACAATACTAAAGTGGGACTTTGAGCTCCGGTAGTAGTCATCTGTGTACATCATTGAGTTACCCAATCTTCCGTTGTGTTCTAGTTCATGCGTTGATTTGAGGAGTAGATGAAATTACGGAACTACATGTACAAAGAAAAATATGATAAAATTCATGGATTTTTAATATATGCGTCATGAAAACTGTCTCATAACCTATTGCTTTCTAATTAGGTGATTTCATGTTTCATACATGTGATATGATTGAATAGTGTAAACTTTCTATGTCAATCCAATAACATGAGTAACTCTTGGAATGAAATTGTACGAAGCAAAGTCGACACAGAAAATATTACCATGTTAGATGTTATTAAATACGTTTATTTTGATACAATTAAATCTTTAAATATTTACAACATATCATTTATATCATTCACAACTTTTTTTGGAAATACTCATACTACAGTTTTTGTATCTTAATAACCCATAACTTATACTTGGGGTATTACTTTCTATGCCCGTCATTTCAAAGTACATTTTTAAAACATTATGGCAAGTTTCAATTTATGGTTACCAAACGTGAAATAGCATGAACTGCTGGCTATGTTAAGTTTGGTTTTGCGGTAAAATTATGGATTTCATGAAAACAAGTTCCAAATATATATCTGTTTATCACTTCCGTATTTTATAAACATAATATTGAATTGTACCTTAACTCAATTCATGCTTATAGCTACTTTTAGGGGTCCGAAGTATTTATTTTTCATGTAATCTAATTTTTTGCCAACAACTATGATATAACAATCATGCTGTCACTCACTTCGCATTTTTGCAATTGCATTTTGAAAGTATATTCATTATCGATTAAATAACTTCCCCTAAATAACAGTAAACGATTTTGCCAACCTGAGGAACAAGTCACTGGCAATTATATTAACAGCTTGATGCAAGGGGAGTTTCATAGTTTGGTCAAGGTGACTTCTTTTGTATTTTTTTCACCTATGGCCATACTTTTATACTTTTTGAGACCCAATTAAACCATTTGATAGTAACCAACTGCATGATTATTAATATGTGCTTACACCATGTGGTACCTTTAAATATTACGACTATCCAACAGCTATGCACTATTAATTAATTTATTTATCCTGCATACAAAGGATCCTATATTAAAGATAGAACATGAGGGTTGTAGGTCTTCTTCTATCAAAAGTTTTGTGCCAGAAACATTCTTGTCTTAGAGCTTCCTTGACTTGGTTTGCTATATAACTGGTTTTTTCGTAACGCATAAATTACTTTTCAGATAAACCTCATACCGCAAATATGCCTGAATTTCAGGCATATAAAGGGAACGGAAATTGGCTGAAGAGCAGCTTTTATAATAATACTCCATATTTTACTATAAAAAATATGTTGATAAAAAAGGCTTAACTGGTGAATAGTTTCACAGTAAAATACGATTATTTGGATGCTGTGATAGACGCGCTGCTATAAATGCAGTCAGATTTTCATCCCGCTCCTAAAAAGTGTACCAATTCTGCTGAATTGGTATGCTCACCTAATTTACAAATCATGTAAGGAAAACAATAAATTAGATGAATAGATAAAAAAATAAGTAATTAAGTAAATAATCATTAAAGCGTTAAAATTAAGTCTAAGTTTCCTTGTAATAATCTTCCTTATGGAAAGTTTTAGTATGATTGCTGTTTGTATGAATCGGATATGTAAGCCCGCTTGTGGGCATAATAAAACACAATTCGCTTTCAGTTTTTCTGCAAATTACATATTCTCTCTTACTTCACCCCTTCATTTCTCTGGAAGCAATTCCAGTAATAATTGGAGCCTTTTTTAGGAATTGCTTCAAAAGACAGAAGTATGATGTTAAATCTTGGATAAATGATAAATTGTTGATGACCTGTTTCTTTAAATGTAAATAAATACTAATTTTCATGTTACTTTCTAGACATATTCTACCTCGCAATTGCAATTTATTTTACATTTTGCAAACTGTCCTAATTACGCTAGTTTTGTTCTTTTATTGCGCAGCATTCGTGTAGGTGAGTAATTCCTTGCATCACTAAATTTGAAGGTTATTTAGGTCCACCAAACGTTTGCTCCAGTTTTATCTTTCCAGACAACCTCATTTGAAATCTTGTGAAACTAGTTTTAATCCTGCATTTACATGCAAGTTATATCACATCCGCTCAATACGTACAATTGTTCATGTGGTCATTTCAGCATATTATTGACGTAACATTTTGGAAGCACCCGGATGGTTGTCCGCCATCGTTTATGTACGTCACCTGGCTTTTTTAAACCGGTAAGGAGTTTATGTTTGTACCACATTCAGCTTTTCCTCTGTGCTAGAAATTTCTAGGTACATACCACATCTATATTATTCTCGCTAACACTGCTTATAGTAAGGCCTGAATAACCATACTAATTCATTGTCCTGCAAATAAATGTCGAAGCGTGCATTACACATATCTCCTATTTCGACCAATAATCGACGAGTCGCACTACCTCCTGCAGTAGATCCAGTTGAAATCGAAAGGACTGCAAGTAAGCGACATCATTATACCGACTTTTTAACCCTTTTCTTTCACACTTATATGTAACGAACAATGTGGAGTACATGACCAAACCACTATCATCCTTTACAAAAACTAACAATATACTTCCCCTGATCTTATACGAGAACCCGTAAAAGGTCTACCTATTCTACACAACACAGATTGAGCTTACAAATAAACCTTGTGATAAAGAATACTCGTATTTTGTTTACAGCGATTTTCCTCTTTCCGAAACATTTACTCCCAGTGCACGTACTATTCATTTTTCATTTATCACTGCTCCTGTAGGAACCACCTCCACAAACTACACTAACAATTCTCGCGATGAGAACCTGCGTGGACCCTGTGGACAAAACTGAAAAGGCATTCATTCAAAAGACTGTAACGATTGCACTTAACAGCCCTGGAGCCAAGCCATACAACACACGAAGCATCATCAAACTTAAGTTGGATCAACTACCAAAGTTTCTGGAAATCGTATTTCTCCCACTGTGCTATAGGATTCAAACAAGCAGCCCGGAAACACTACTCACAACACCAAAGTTTGTGTGGTTATATCGGTCCCCTAACGGTCAGTTCTATTTTTAAAGGCCTTACCAAATTTTCAAGCAAACAATTATTTTTAAATATTTTTATTTATTTTTTACAGTTAAAGCCCTTCTTGGAATATTTCAACTCCAGAACATATATAAGGATATGGCAGCAATTTCCCCCTAAAGACGTCCTATAAAGATAATTCCATCGAGTGGTCAGGCCCAAAGATGCCATTGAGTCAGCCCCTCTTTTGCGGTCTGATAAAATATTTGCTATTGATGCAGGAGGAGGTAAGCGCACGTAACGCGTGAAAACCACTCAACAATACGGAGCCATACCTTTGCTCGGTGTTTTTAAAAACATAAAGGTTAAAATACAAAAAATAAATGCATCAATGTAAAAGTATCTCAATTATTGTACACTAGCGCGAACATCGGTCATGCAAATGCGGATGGTTGATCAACCTGCGCTATGTTTGTTTCTACGGTTGCATCCCTAACGTAATGATTGATGTGTGTGCACGCACTTTACCATAAAAACAAATTAAAACATTACTCTTCTCACTTGCTCATAATGTTTACTATTTCTTACTCATCATGCCTACAGATCTGCCTCACACGCACTTTGTTATTTTTCTTTTGCTTTGCAACTTCACACAAAAAAAGTTTCTCACACCCCCACATACCAAAAAATTATCCGCCATTTTCCAGCTCTTATGTGCATTATCATATTTGCACTACTTCTTAAAGCAAAAATGCATTTATACAATTTTTTGTAGGGATAAGCACTGCTTTACATGCCAGAAATTTAAATTCATGAAACTTATGCAGTTTCGCTAATTGCCCTTATGCGTTATTCACCTACGGTTCAGAGACTTGTGCTCAAAACGTTTCACCTTATCCACATCTAATTTCCATCGCAAAGAAATCGGCATACTGCAGAATCTTTGATGATATTCAGGAACTTGTGTACTTTTGTTAAAAATAGTTTTTAAAGCATCAATGTTGCAATATGCCATAAAACATGAATCATTGAGTTTCAGTTGCGACATCAACGCCAAAATCAACAGTGTTTTGCAGCCTAAGCAATTCCTTATCCTCGTCTTCCTCGTTTACTACTACTACAGCACTTTGTGTCTTGCCTGACCAAGCGGAAACCATAGTCATTGGAGAAAACAACACTCACGTGTGCCCTCCATGCATATATCCGCATCGATCTATTGTGTTCCCACAATTGTACTGTTTTCAATCGTTTTTGAAAAGGCAATCTGCGAGCAAAATAAACAATAATATGTGACTGAAAAGCTCAAGCAATTTTTACTACAGATTCCAGAATTCCTATACCTACGCGGTTTTTGTAGGCTAATCCTGTTTCAAGAGATATATGCAAAACAGCTCGGTAAAATTGAGCTTGCATACCCCCACTTAAATCCAGAAAATCGGCACAAAAAAGCATGTAAAATGCTTGCGGAATTACGCAACTGTAACACGACAAGAACGTCGTCATTACGTATGCAGTACAGTACTTATAAAAGAAACTCATTTGACCTATTTTAGAATATTTCTGTGCACCAAACATGCAAAGAAAACCTTAAATTTTAACTGAATAAAAAATACAGACATTTAGTAAGTGAGGGGAAAAATTGATGCATATTTGACCATGAAAAAAATAGTCTGCGAATAAAGTCATACGCATTTATTGAGTAAGGCGTAAATTCTATGCAGTTTTTAGACCAAGGAATAATGTGCATATATTTTGCTTACGGCAACGACTTGTCGTAACACCGTCCGCTCGCTCATATCCCATAATAATAAACCATTTTTAAAATCTTCCACACAGCAGCACTACACAGAGACAGCCAAGGAAGCAGTAGCCAAGCTTTTATGCTGCATGGAAAACACAGCCACTTCCATAGAATGGTACAGCAACGTAATGCAGGACTTTTGCTCTCAACCTAACAAAATTCCACAAGAAAGAATGCAAAGCTATTCTGCATACGACGACGACGACGTCGCTTAAACACTTGTTGCATTTCCTTATATTTATATTACATATTATATATATAGTATTCATAAGGCAGCTACACTGTAGATAGCAACTTTTCATCTATCCATACAATACTTTTGCAACACCGACTCCAAAAAGTCCTGCTAATACATTTTAAATTAGGACTTTCGAACTTCTCCTTATCCAATTTTTAAAAAACCTCGAACTAATCATAATTTTATGAGTATTTGTAATACTAGCTACAAAAAAGACATACAAAGCTGTATAAAAACCCTCCTTAACTTTAGTCTAGCGAGGATATTCCTGCAAAGTAAAGCCTTTACGGCCAATATACTGCTGGTGAAAAGATTTAAAGTTCCTTTTAAATGTTCAAAACTGGTGATTAGGCACTTGAAATAATGGATAATTTTTACAATGATCGTTAACATCTTTTGGGACTCATGAATTTTGCATGAATTTGTTCTATACATGAACACCATTCTTGATGTTCTGTGTAAAACTTAATATCCAATTGAAATGAATCGATGAAAATCACTAATCATAAGTTATCAACATTTCAAAGATACTTCAAATCCTTTTCGAAGCAGTACATCAACCGTAATATTTTTCCTGGTTATTGTGGTATGCTTAGAAACCCATACATTTCCATTATTAGACTCACTTCAAAACAGTACTACGCACATATTAATCAGCGCAAAAAGTGCTTAAGATAGGGCAATTTCCTTATCTATACCTATACCAAATTCAAAGCATTTTAATAGTTGATTTGATTATTTGATGCCTCTCAAAAATTTAAAACGTCTACTTTTTCCAGAAATTTCATAAAATGTAAACTGTTACATCGCCTTACTCTATTGCATATATAATGTATAAATAAAAAATATAGCATGCAATTTTTGTAAATATACGGGTCATGGGTTTGTCACTATTTTTCATAATTGATTTTGTTACGCCAGAAATGTCATTTATGTTTTTTGTTCAAATCCTTCAAACAAATATGCAAAACGACAAGCACTGATTTGAAAGCCGACTTTAAATATGCGGATGCAGCTCATATGCAGGATCAAAAGGTTAAAAGATAATTCTCAAGTCCGATGTAAATTTCATTTGTAGTTTTAACCTTTCAAGAACTTCTTACTTTTAGCATTACCATAAATTTGCAGTTAGATGCCGGAACATCTAGTAGCATTCTAGGATTTTTTAGCCCGTTGACGCTCGGGTATCTATTTTATGGTGGCAAGGAAATGACGGGGGGGCAAAAATACCTATTTATAATTTAGTCGGTTCTTAGTTTATATGCATATTTCATTGCACTCGATCCGTAGATATACTAGTTAGAGTAAATTTGTGATTAAAACGAACGAGATCAAAAAATTATGTTTAGGCAAGAAACTTTAACAGCCACCTTTGGAGAAAGACGCGTAGTAGCGAGGAATCATGAAGCATGCGGCGAAATTTTTGCTCATATTTCTTTGTTTCCATGTCTGGTTAGCTAGTAATTAGTGAGAGCGTCTAATTACAAATTTACTGTATACCCATTATTTGAATACTTTACCTCCATCGTTTTTTGCCTTGCCTTTACGTTAGGAAAATTAATTTACAATTTACTCACTTGAAGACATAATAGATATAAAAGAAACTTATTTTTTTGGCCAAATTTTTGTTGTTTACTGTCCTTGATCTACATTGCTCGAAAATCAATAAAAGTCCCGTTTCATTACTTTTATCCGGATCGTATCTGTATCCTTCCTGGAATTTTTGGAGACCCCGACATAATCCTTGACCTCAAGCTTGCTCCAGTAGTAGATAACGTCAACAAAATATTCGTGTTGTTTTCATCCTCTGCAAAAACCAATAAAACCGTCAAGTCAAGTTATGCATGCTTCTATTTGTTTATCTATTATTGTTTGAAATGTTAATAATAAACACTTTTTAACTGTTCCAATTCCTATATATTTGTAGGTGCTATATGATCTCAGGGTCAATAGAGTTGTATGGTAGTCTTCAAATGTAAATAATTTCGGCCTTGGAGATCATCGTCCCAATTTTCACGTTTTATACATAGTTTATTCCTTCTGTAAAAATAAAAATAAACAAGAAGTAGATTGAGTAAGTTGACCAAATTTTGATCTTGTAATATGTATCATCTGTTACTTAAATGACTACCGTAAAATCTCATATAGACGCCGGGGCGTCTATTTACATCGCCAATTTCTTAGTCCGTAGACGCTGAAGCGTTTATTAGAGGGAGGCGCGTATGGGAGGGAGGCGATTAAATTACTCTGTTGATTTTTTGTTGCAATGTATTAACAGATATCTTCTTTTTAATGCATACATACATGATAAAATCCAATGTGAGTAGGAATTAACATACACACTTGCGTTAACAAACACATTAAGGGGAAAAGTAACCAAATTTTGCATGTTTTTTGTTGGTAGACACCGGGGCGTCTATTTGAGATTTTACGGTATGTATTTTACTGAAATATGACAATTTAAAATAGTATACGTATGGTAGTATAAAAGATTAGGTAATTATAGACAAATTTGCTACCTGTTTTTAAGAAAGAAATGTTCTAATTTCAATGTTTACAAATTTCCATTTTTGTTCCAGTATTGCATTGTTTTGGTTTTTCCTCAAAGTCATCGTCGTTATTACTTTCACATTTTTGCATTATCAGATTGGAGGCTGGTTGTTACTATCAATGCTTCAATAAGCAAATAAAACAAGTAATCAACATTTATGTCCATTAGTTATTAGTTATTACAGTGGAAATTTTAGTAGCAATATTGCAAGTTTACATAAAGATTCAAACAAATTACAATACGAATAAAATGACTGTGGTATTTAACCTTGTTGAAACAAGGCAGTGTTCTTCACATGGAACTGAATCACCAACTTTCCAAAGAAATTGTCTATGTAGAAAAAAAACTCACAAGTATGCCGATTCTCGTATTCAAAAAATGCAAACTGAGTAGTTTTGCACTGAAAAATGATTAATTTTTGTAACTGACAGCACTCCTACAATTCCAAGGATAATTTTACAAGAAAATTGCAAAACATTTAGCTTCGTTTTTTCAACAAAAGTGCAGAGCTTAATACGATATGCCGTAGCAAAAATGATAAAAATCTGGACTGAAAATTGGAATAACAAATCTCTTTTACCCTTTTTATATTGACGAGCTCTTCATTCTTACCCTCTTCATGTATATTATTTCTTGTTGCTTTAGAAAGCAATATTATGCAACCTGTATGACTCTCCAAAACCAGTTCACGATAATACCAATTTATCCGTTTCTTTCTATATATGTAGTCAAGTGGATCGTCATCCTCTCTCTGGTTACTCTGGATCTGCGTTGCTGCTGATCTTGAACAAGTAAGAAAATAGCATTATACTTTCGATTTTCTGTGTGATTGAGACTACACAGTTTTATATGTACAAGATTTATTTATTAGTTATATTATATGTACGACATGAAAGTTAGTGTTCACGCGTACATTATAACAGGTTTTTTTCTTTCATTTGGCTTAGGTATGCAGTTGAATCTAGTAGTCATTGAAAAATTATGCGGCCAGAAAACTAAAGAGTGAGGCATCAATTTTTGTAGAGTACTCTGAATAAGAGTAGGTCTTGTTTGTTTGGTTCAATTCGATATTCATTAAGCTCATATATTACATTTAACGCAATGAATTGTGTAGCTGGCAGATGATGTTGACTGAGTGGACGAAGAAAAGCTTACACAAAGAAAATGCATGTATAACTCCATGTATTTTAGCAGATTCCTCATAATAATTATGTTCATGAAAGAGTAGAGCTATTTTGATCATAAAACCTGTAATAAAAATCATATCGCTCAGGCACAAGTTTGCTTTATTTATTCATTACGATCAATATTCCTAATTAGTATCTATATCGAGAATGCTCGATGTTTTATAAACATTGGGAAAATAGCTATATGCGTTTCGTTCCATCGGCAATTTGGAAAGTATTAAAAAATTTGCTATGCAATCGTAGTTATTACCTGCACTTTACACAAAATTGCGATAGTTTTAATCCTACCTGTATTTTAGTCCATCTGATGTTATTGCAAATAATAACCTACAGAGAAAAGGTCTTCCATGTACTGCAATTCACGGTTATGGGTGGCTAGATTCTGATAAAAAACTGAAAAGTGCTTATTTTTTATTTAAAACCATAAAAACCGGAGTTTATCCAAATGTATGCGCTTTCAGTTTGGTATGTGGTTAAAATTCAGAAATTTCAATGCAAAACATTCATGCGTAAATATCCAAAATACGGAGTAATTATTCACAACCCGGAAATTAGCAATTGAATGTCAAAGTATCCAAAAATCGGAATATCAGTAACCCTTCATGCATAATTAATGGGAAGCAATGGTGTGATACAAAGTCGTCACAGTCATTACTATGTACTGAGCTGTTATAAAGCATTTATTCCAAACATAAAATTTTATCTATGGATTTTTACATATGCATTTTGAAAATAAATATGGAGTTACAATTACAATCAGTTATTTAATAATTTTAACGCATATTTCAAATTATTATTGAGTTAATTTCGCAGATTGCTTGCTATGCTCATCATTTTGAAGTACATTTTCAAATACATCTTAGCAACTTTCATTCTTGATGCAGTTTTCACGGTATATTATTGCATATCACTTGGCAGTCACTTTTATATATGTAACGCTTACTTTTATTGAAAATTATGGCTTTCATCACACATGATTGTCGGTATTCTGCACAAGACGATTGCAATAAACCACATAAAAAAATTATGTTGAAATCTGTTGCATTTTTTTACAGACTGTACTCTTTGCAAAAATTAGTTGAGCACATCCCATCCAGCGATTTTAGTTCACTTACTATACATTTATTGGCATGTGACGCCTATCTTTACGGCCACAATGTTGTTCACATTAGTAATTTGAAATTTTATGTGACTGCTCCATTTGTAATACTCAACAGCACACAGCGTGTAAATTCCTGGCCC
>JAQIXX010006544.1:0-12057 GCA_034700605.1 Willowsia nigromaculata | reverse complement strand
TAAATTTTTGACCTTCAGTTGCTTCCGCTTTAACAAAATAGACAAAGAAATTGCCTTGCTTTTTGCTGTTCTAATTTCCTAGATTAATGCTGAGTTAAATAATTCTAGAAGTAGAAAACTAATTTACTTTATTTGTTTAATAAAGTTTTAAATATAATAATAGCGTAATTTATAGCGGAAGTCTACTTTTCAATTTTTCGAAACAATTTTTAATTAAAGCACCAACGTCATAATTAATTGACTAACATTTTTCAGCATATACGATTATATTTTGATAAATAGTAAAGTTCTGAAACAAATATTCCACACAAATTTTGCTGCGGCTCGTTTTAGCCGTTTAATTGCACATTTACAAATAAAATTCTTCACGCCAGCTCACTTACGCTACTTTGGTACTCATATATCAAGACAACTGCGAATGCTATCTCAAGAATCTAACTTTTTCATTGATGCTTCAGATCAGATGATTGCCTTAGAGGTGGAAGTTATGAGCGGGTAAGGGCCGAAAGCCACTGATACCCAAGGGGGCCCGCAAATTTTTTAACGGTTCGGGTATGGGTACGGGTGGGTTTGATCTAAGCAAATTTGCTGGTATCCACGTAAACTGGAAGTTGCATTTTAATGCTTTCACACTTAATATCGAATGTAAAATGTAGTTATAAATGCTGGTTTCTTGGACATCATCAGTTTCTTCATGTTTCCTGAAATTTAAAACGTCAAATTTTTATTCTTTTCTAATTTGACGTTTGTATTTGTAACTTGATGCAAATCATTTCCAAGCTACGGCAGTTTAAATTTTAATAACAAGGGTATTCTGTCTATTGAACAACAATACTCAATCACAACTGTAATATTGAAAAAACTGCATGAATTGGAAGTAGTTTGAACGTATCAAAATTTCAAAAACATCGTTGAAAATTACCTTAAAACTTTCAAAATTTCTTTAAAATTGTCTTAAAACCTTCAAAATTCCTTTAAATTTACTTATAACCTTCAATTTTACTTGAAAATTTCCTTTAAAATTTTAAAATTTTGTTAAAATTTCTTTAAAAATTCCTAAAGACCTTCGAAATTCCTTTAAAATTTTCTAAGAACTTTCGAAATGCCTTTCTATTTTCCAAAAGTTTAGAATTATTTAAATATTCTGCTTACCGAGATAATAAAATAAAAAACTAGCTGGTTTTTAAGAACTGTACATGCAAATCAAAAGACCTAAAAGAGGATTCCTAACTCACTTCAAGCAGTTGGCCCCCATGGCCGGTGGGCTGGTTACACCAGTTCGATTACGTATCCAAAAGCTGCAGATTGAAGCCAGAACATATTTTTCCTAAACAAATCACACAAATACGCTACATTTAGAGCTACATATAACAGTAAATTTTCACTGATTAGAATTTTAATCAATTATGTAGTCGAATATATTAAGGAAATATATAAGCATATAACTAGGATTTTATTATGATAAAACCAATATAAAAGTCGTATTTCGTTAATCCGCTAGCACAATATAATAAGTAATTTATTTTAAATTCCAAATCACTACTTATGAACAAAAAATCAGTCATATGATCAAATGAATATTGAACTTTAAATTGATTTTGAAATTGCAAAATTTATGAACTCATGTAATAATTGCGCTATCCTATTTTAATTACGTTTTACATTGGCTACTTTGAACATTTGGTTGGTTCAATTGTTATACTTAGTTGAAATTCTGTTTTCACCTATTAGTAGTAAGTAATTGTGGTCTCTTAATTTGCTTACCGTCTGGGAAGTCTTTGCAACACTCATTGTATTTTCAGTCAGCAGACCCCAAAAATTCATTTCGTCGTATTTGGGGGACGGATTTCTATTGCGTCAAGCCATTTTCGTACATTTTACGTCTATTAATTGTAAAATGATCAGCATCATTAAATTGAAAATAAGAAAATAATGATTCTGTCGTACGGTCATTGTTTGTCAATTTATATTCATAGCAAAACATCACATAATGCACGAGAACAAGAGAGCATGAATGGATGAAAACATGATATTTTCTTACTTGTATCTTATAACCAAATAAGGGCAACTTAATTTTCACAGAATAGATAGCAAATAGTTTTTACAAATTTAAGGAAAACTAAAGTTATTAGAATCATAAATATAAAATGTTTAATGGAAATACTAGCAATATATGTTTTTCGCCTTTGCTTTTTAATTGAAAAAATATTTTATTGAGTTCTTAATTGCAATAAAAAATTAAAACATTGGTTGAATATTTGGATTGAATTTAAATAAACTGTGGCATAATTTAATGAAATGTGTAGTAACACGAGGCATACATTATTGGTTAATTTTAAAGCTGGATTTAAAATAGGACCATTTTTATTGACAGTTTTTTATCATACGTAGTTATGGAATATTGACACTTTGCTTAAGGGTAAAATGCTAAATCATAGGATTGTCCCTATGTTTAGAATACAATTGATTTGTAACAGGATTTTATTAACCTTATATAAATCACAGATTTTGTCGTATTAGTTAGCATATATTACATATTCATTTTTAATGTATTGTTTATACATACATATGCTTTCACTGAAGCTTGTTACGAACAAATGTGAGCAATAACAACTTAGTAGTCAAATGCAATCACTGTATTCAATGCTCGTTCAATGTAACAGCTCCAAAACCATAAAACAAAAGACTTATCTACGCTCATAAAAATACCATACTTAAATTCTATCAGCTTGACTGGCTTCGCAACCCTGTAGTTTATTTTTCTAGCTTTGGTTGCAGATTTGCAAAGATAAAATCTAGATCGAATGCGTATATTTTTCAAGGCATTGCTTGAAGCCTCAAGTGCACTGTACAAAGCATTCATCAATATGAATGTTAATGTTAGAAAAGCTATGAATAAAAGGATTATTGTTAAATAAAACCATGTTGATGTAAGAGCAATATATGTTTTGATGAGGAGCCAGGTGGCACCAATAGATATCCAAAATACAAATGTCAGCACGGATTGCAATACATTTCCGATATATGTTTCATCTCTAGCGAGTAGTATTCTACAAGTAGAGTAATAATGAAAGCACTCTCTACAATCGATAACCCTGTATATTATGGCAAAACTGAATTCCCTTATGCAGTCCGCAAAAAGTATTATGCAATAAAATAGGAACGTATCCAACCTAAAAAAGAATTCGCCAGCAATAAAACAAATTGCAAATCGTGCCAATTGTGTATATAATATAACTTGAATGGATCGAGTCTCCGGACTCTTAATTAGTTTTTCAAAGATAAAATACGTTGCGTCAACATCAGATGTAAGAGCGGATAGTCCGATAAAATACGGAACAATTGGCGTTACAACCCTTGCTAGTTGGAGTAGCCATGTTCTTCCTTTCGACTCAATTTTACTAACTTTTCTTCCGTTTTGTTTTAACATAAAATACACGGCTACCAATCGGTTGAACGTTTCCAGGATAGAAGACCGTTTAGTCAAATATACAACCAACAGTGACCCAAATATTATGGCTGCAACGACTGCATGTAATATTAAATGCAGAGTTTTGTAAATCAATGACTTGGAAATAAATATGTTCTCAAAAACTAACCAGGCACACAATAGTCCATACACTTGTGAAACAAGAAGACAAAAAACGAAAAAGATTTTGGAAAGTATTGATGTGTTTCAACAAATTTGAGAGTAATTTTGTGTCCATGCGAACAACTACCTGGATAATGAAATTTTCCTCTAACTAATTTAGAGGTATATTCAACTGTCTGTCAATTTTTATTATTCTGAAACAAAATCAATTATGTGACGAAGAAATATATGAGCATATAACTTAAATTATTATAAATAAGATTTAATTTAAAACTAAAGTCCATAACTAAAGCACAAAACTAAAGTTCGTATTTCACAAATTTCAAACCGATGGAATGGAAAAATCCATTCAATTTTCGAATGAATGATTATTTTCAAGAAGACTTACAAAATTTCTTTATGTGACTCACGTACATTCTATACATTTTTAAAATTAAAAAGCTTCTGAAATTAAATATTGATTCTACTGTCCTAATACTTAATAACCTTTTACAAAATATATAATTTCAAAGAATTAAGTTTAAAAATCACAATGAAGTCACAAATACGGTTGGTTTGTTCAAGCATAATTGAAATATGCTTTATTACAAATTAGCAGCAAGTCATTATTGGCTAGCCTAAATCATCAGTATATATCCAGGATTTCAGCAATTAATAATCATCTCACCACATATCATTACCACCTAAGACTTTCTGTTACATCCAACAACAAATGGTTAGCGAACTATTATATTATATACGGAACTTTTTGGGTTTGACATTGCATCGGATCTTATATGGCTTTTAACCTACTGAAAAATCCTTAATGACATATAACTCTCCTATTTGGAGTTTCCCTCAGTGCCAAACACTTTACAGGCGCTTGCAACTTGAGGTCACTTATCTTTTGATGGTAAATTTGCCAAACACTTCATTTACACACTTAAGCAAATGCTAAAACAAAGTACTTCATTTAATATTAAAAATCATTTATTACTCGTTAAACAATTGGCAACCCCATATTGATGGTGTTTAAAATATTTATCTTCTGTATTGAAGGAAGGCTTAGTATTTTATTTAACAACCTGATAGAGTTTCTATAGGCCGGAACAGACAGAAATTTGCCATCATAGAAACAAAATTCAATGCATTGATATACAACTGCATGGAGAAAACAAACATTGTTTTCAGAAACGGTACCCTTGCAATCCGCTTTTTATCATTTTAAACAACGTCATGTTTTTGCGCTTATTAGAATACAAACGCAAGTTTGTCTCATGAAAGTTAAAAACCAATAAAATGATGCATAACGTTGATTTTATCAGGTTTCCACACATATATTTTTAATTAAAAAATGCAGTTATTGTATGATCCTGATGTGCTATTTCAGTTAAAATTTCTCGTTGGCCATTTTCTGATACTTGGGTGAATAATTCATAATACTTAATTCTCTTTTTTATGATCTTCTCCCATTACATAGCTCATTGGAATAAACTTGATGGCGGAAATGTGACCAATTGCTATATCAATCAACAACATAATCTTTTGACTGAAATTTTGATAGGTAACCCGGAAGCATATTTGACGTAAAGAAAACGTTGACCATTTGCCTAAAAATTGCACTACTTATCCTCTACAAAAACTTCTTGAGAATTTCAAGGGATTACCGCTTGTCGAGAAACATAATTTCATTCATTGTACCCAAATCATTCGTGTGATGTACTTGCACCAACCTTCAATCAATGTACGCGTAGTGGAGCTCCCGAAAATCGATCAATCGAAAATTACGAGAAATCTTACAAACATGTAGCTTTAATATTGCTGACAAAATTTCAGCAGTCATGTCAAAAACGAAATATGAATGAGTCTAACATTATAAAATAAGATATAATAAGAATTATAACAACGCAATTTTATTGTACCCAGAGCTAACAAGCCTTAATACATCAATAAAATTTGAGAATAACATGATTAAATAGTAATGAATATGCAGTCTTATCATTTTCACTAATAACCCAAAAGAAGTTAACATCTTTTCATATTACGTTGCTTCACATCTTTCACATCTTTTCATAGTGTTTTCTTACTGGTTATTATGTATGTATGTATCATGTATGTATTAGTTATGTATTTTTTCTTTTTTTCTGTTTGTATCTTCCAATTATACTTTACCACAGCGCCTTAAAAGGCTGGGTGAACCTCTTTTTTTAAATTAATATTTTGTTTTTGTACTACTTTTCTTTGTATCATTTTCAGTTATATGAACTGTGTAGTGTAACTGTGTAAGATGCAATTTTCGTCGTATTTCTTGAATAAATGAAGTGAATATAATAATTATACTTCTGACCGCACTGCACATATGATGGAATTTTAAATAATATAACGATTTCCAATCAAAATGTGCACATCACAATGATAAATAAAAATGGTGTATATATGACATGTCCTTTCTGTGATTTTACTTAGATCGGGATGGCATCCGTTTCGCTTCTGAGTTTGCTTCTGACTTCTAAATTCGCCTGAAATGTTCCACTTTATCGGCTTCAAAAGCAATCATTGAAGAAGATAACGATTCCAGGTACATTTTAAAGCAATCAGTTCATCATTTTCTTGTTTTCCGTAACCCCAATACCTGAATAATGTTTCTTCTAAAATGTAGTATTATAAGCTAATTATAAGTTAATTACAAGTTACTGCTTGGATAGCAGTCTTAAAGAAGGACTGGAATTAAGCTTATGTAACTGATTTCACGGTTTCGAAGAAAGTTTTCAAGCAGTACAGATTATTTATGAATTCTTTGGTTGCGCATTTTTTGTAAATGTGTGTCATGAAGACTAGGAATAATAAGTATGAAATGAATAATAGCTGGTGAGTTATCACCATGAAAACCTATGTCTGAAATAATTGATCTGGCACTATCGCGTCTGTTAGCAATTTCTCCTAGCTTTAATCTTAATGAGTATTATCCTAAAAATAGTTATGTATTTTGCGATAGATTCGAGTCCGAGACCTGAATTCCAATCCCATTTGTTATAAGGTTTATCAAAAGTAAGGTTGAATTCCCATGAATTTGTTGTGCCTCGTACCATTAGCAAGCGCAAATTAATTTTTTGTAAAATGTAATTACCCGAAACCCCACCGTTCCGATTGCATGAGATTTACAAATCATGCACTAGGTTAAATTATTTCTAAAGCGGTTCTTTTAAAACCACGTGATACATAAAATACTTAAAAAATACCTTTCATAAGGCAAGAATTAAAGGAATACTTTTACTTAGATACAAGCTAATACCATTTGAAAATTTGTGTCTCGATGATCTCTGTTTGATATTACATTAAAATGTGTTAAACATTACAAAAAGTATAAAAGACATAATTATAAGATGAAATAGTTCCACTGAGAAAATAAAATAAATAACTTCTCATATTGCATAATTTCACTTTTGTAACGCAAATTACTTTTAATTGTTTGGAATTATGTTACTTTTAAGCAATTGTACTTTGGACAAATTTATTCCATTAACAAATTCTTCAAATAACTATACAATTTACAGTAATAAATTTAAACTAAGCACTTATGTCTAGTAGTAGTAAATATCTTTATCAAATAAGTGTAAATGTTTCCACTACTAACTGTTCCACTAAAAACAAATGTATAAGCTAAACAATAACATGGAAATGTGTGTGTGTGTGTATTGTATGGATTGTTCCACTACCAAATCGTGTCCCTCCACACTCATCCAAAGGTGACGCATAAATTGTAAAACTGTGAATTAAGTGAAAGCATGTCTCCATCATAGTAGATGTCCTCATTATCATTTCTGTTGAAAATCACTCCATAGCTAGCAAGCTGACATTCTGTTTGTTACATCACAACTCACTATGAAACGCCATGCAAGATGGAACAATACTGATGAACCGAAAAGAGGAGCGTGGTCGTGACTACCTTCAGAAGTTTTGGAACTCTACACTTTCATCATTGTATCAAATCAAAGTGTGATGTAAATATCAGTTATCATCAATTATACTTTTCATTGTGTTCCCTGTTAATTTATCTTCCCTGATGAGGATTCATGTAAATGAGTCGAAACGTTGGGTTTTAATAAAAATCTTAATAACATCCGATTACCCTATCAATCTTACATCTCAACATAACACTATGAAAATGTCTATCACGATAAGTTTAGTTGGATACTTACAAGTCCAGTAATTTTTTTTAAAAAAGTTAATGTTCATGTATTTATGCATGTGTCACGGTCTAGGCTTTGTATAAAGATGCAGGTAGTGTCGGAGTCGTTACGTGTTAGAGGTGGGCTCAAGTGTCTGCATGTTATTTTTGTGCAATCAAGAGCGATCAATTGACGAATCTCTAATTTGTTATGCTTATCATGTAATGGAATTCGAATATAATGTTTACACTTAGGATGCATATGATGACGCATGATATATAAGAAGTGATCACCTACATTCAATTTTACAAGTGAATTTTGTAGGATATTTGCTTACTGCTGTACAGTTAATGCAAAATTATTCGACTAGTTTATTATGTAAATCATAAACACCAGTACTTTACAAAAAAACTCAAATTATAATTCACTTCACTCGTTCAATTTATTTCACAGAATATTAGAAAATGTTTAAAACCACATTCTACACAAACAATTAACATTTTAGGATAAACTATCTCCGCTCTAACTGTTAAAATATTCAACTAATTGTTAGATATATATATTCCACTATTACAATACAACTTGTTTAAATCAATGACTATTAAAAGGCCTCACTGTGTTGTCACTACAAGGGCAGGGAAGTTTCAAGCATGTTTCCACGAAATTATACACGAACGGCTAAATAACCAAAAACAAGAATTCAAAGAATTTCAATATTAACATTTGACTCAAACTTTTGGCCGTAAATAACTTGCGTAAGAACATGTACCTGAAACTTCCCTGGATTTATTATTATGTTCCCGTTCTGATTTCAAAGAGATCTCCTTTCAGTGGTCGCGTGTGTAAATAATCCCAAGATAAAATTATTACACTACTGTAGAAATACATTAAATGTATTTTAAGAAAGAATAAAATATTTGGTTTCTGTATTTCGGAACTTTAGCAATGATAAATAGTAATGGTACTAATTACCGTAAATTCTCATTTAGACGCCCTCCCCCAATTACTAGCCTCCCCCAAATAGACGCCCCATCAAAACTTGTTCTCCTTAAACTACCGCATGCACGACAGTGCATATCTGTCCATGTAGTCGGACATTTTGAGAAAACAATAACAAGATGTCGACCATGTATTCACTTTTGTAAGTAGGGATTAACAGCAAAAATGCACTTTTTAATGAAAAATGTATACCGACTCATGCAAATTGTAGACAAATAAAATCCCAAAATTTGATGAAGTATTTACAGGCCCCCCTCAATTACACGCCTCCAACAAATAGACGCCTCGGCGTCTATGGACTCAATATCCGAAGATTGCTCTTAGGAGCCCCGGTGTCTAATTGCGAATTTACGGTTGTTTGATAAGATTTACCGAACGCTATAATAAATTCAGTTTCATTCAATGATGAACATACATCTGGCGTCATTTATTTCCATATATAATTAAGAAGTAATTTACTCATTATCGTACTCTTTATTAATCGACAGGTAATAAAATTGAACAATAGAAATAAAGAAATTTTATTGAGATGCCGCACTGAGAAAAAGTCTTACAACCATTTCGTTTTGAGTTGGCAGACTAAATTCATTAGTCAGATTAACCTTCATATCGTCTTTAATTGTCTTTGCACTTATTGAGTGTTCTTGATTTTTAAGTTTTAATATGAATTTGGGCCATATTATTATCCTGATAGCTGTTGTGATGGCAACGTGTTTGATCATGGTAATAAACAGGAGAAAATATCTAGATGCATATCTAATATAAAAAATACTACTATTAATATTATGTATTTATAATATACTTTAACAATAATGTAAACATGCCGTTCTTTAGGTGTCTGGTTCTGGCGGGCATATAAGTAGTGCAACTTATCGTAAAGCTGAGGAAGAGATTGAACGACGAAAAAAACTGGAGGAGCAGAAAAAAAATTCCGGCTAGGAGTACCACAAGAGTTTCTCTTGTCACACTATCAGTTTGTACACCAGCAAGCGCTCAATAAAACTCAACACGAATGCAAAAGATCACATCGCTTGTGGATTTATTATTCACACTATTCCTTAGCATCATCATGTCATTATAATCCGGAGACATTTGTTATTTCACGTTAACGCATTGTCTTTGATACTCCCTTGGAAAATGTGAATATTTCTAAAGGCTCATCCTGCCCCATCCTCATGAGTTTTGTGACAGCATTATCCAGAAGGAAGATTAAAACAAATAATTGATTCCATAATTTTGTCAATCTCCATACAATGAGATTTTATTACTACCAGACCTTCAAGGGAATCCTAAGTCGTCCGGAATGAACAGCAATAATACTAACAAACGAAAAGAAAGGAATTTGAACATTTGAAGTAAAATGGTGAAAATGCTGTTCATTTACTCTCAAATAAAAATTTACGTATTAGAAGTCGAGGAAAATCTTGTTTAAAATTAATTTAAGCATGCAATTGACCATCCTAGTTGTTTCTTCTGAGCATTGTAGGGTAGTTTCCACTGCCATACCTACTTACTTGGTTCGAACATGACACGAAAATTGTTCAGGTAATTAAAGGAAATAAATGACTACATTGCGGCTTCAGAAATGATCTGGTCACATGTGTCTCCAGAGGCATGCCATTTGAAACGTTTGTTGTATTTTCAAATTTGTAAGCCTCCTTATAAAAACAATTGAGTACTAAAATTAGATTAATGTTGTTAAATACTGAAAATAATGTACGAAAAGAGGGAGTGCTTCGGAAACTAATAAAAAATCCCGTATTCATCCAACTTTTAGATGAGACATTTTGTGAGTTTGCAAAGAACTCCATTCTATGCAAGCATAACATGGAGAAAAACTTGAGGGTTATGCAGATATTATGTTCATTCAAAAGCCTCCGTTTCTCTCTTTAATTCCAAGTAAACACAGAAGCAAGAACTATTACAGGAAAGGAAACGCGGCCGCTTTACATATGATGGTTGCATGGAATCCTATGATGAACACGTGTGGAACGCAATGTGATGCTCCCTTAGCCAATAACCGATTGTGGGAAGCCGCATTATTCTCTAATCCACTTTTTCAGACCATCTCAACATTTTAGAAAGTAAGATGAGGTTGCAGATTTTTTGAGTCAGTGGGATTGTCGAAAGAACTTTGGAGTGTAAACAAATTACCACATGAATATTTTGAAATCGCTTAGGAATGTGAGGAAAACTCATTTACAAAATAATTGTTCAGACTGAATACCATGAAACTGATAAATTTTGTCATGTTGCCCCTTTCATCCTGTCATACCATAATTTTATTTGGAATCTTTTCCCAAGAAAGGATTCTGTTTTCATTGAAAATCTATATTAAAACTTAGATGGCATCTTTTAAAGTTCCTGCATGAATACAAATGCATCAAGCATTGGAAATTGGTGAGTGTTGCTACAAACTAGTAAACCGAATAAAAATGGAGTATCTTTGGAGATTTGCATTTAACCTTCCCAATGTAAAATGAGACATTTGTGGTGAAAATCCTGTGCTGGTTTCCAGTAGAGTTGAAGCAAAAATTTGAAGTTTATATGGATATTGTAACGGAAAGAAGTGCATACCACATTATTAGATGATTTCAATCTTAAGCAGGCCTAAATCCTAATCGCCGTCATTATCATTGTCATCTCAGCTCTTTGCTTCGCTTTTAGGGAAACTGCATAAAAAATGTCTGCTCTCTTAAAAGGACATAACCAAACTGAAGTCATCAAAGTTTATATTAGGTTCTCAAGTCAAATTAGTTGGCGCTGTAAAAAAAACTAAATGAAGCTTAATTTTATTTTTAGATTCTAGGATTAGGAGGTTACCAGAGACTGAAAGAGAGCAGACCTGGAGGGCGACTTGGACCCATTCTTGTAGTGTGTAAAGTAATATTTGTAAAGTAGCTGCAAAACTTTATGAAAAATAAAAACCTCATCAAAATGTAATCGAGCTCACACTTTATAATTGACAAATACCGTTTATTTCATAAGTGTTCAGAGTAAAGAATTTGTAACACTGAAATGTACATAAACACTTAATCTATTACAAACATTAAAAAGTTCGTGTATATTTTCAATAGTAATATTTGGATATTTAAGTTGTCGATGTTGGAAAAATGGGGATTGAAAATTTTAAGCTGTCAAATAGTTAAATAGTAATAAAAACATCTAATCTAAGAGAGACTAATCTTCATCTTCTTCCGTTCATCTTTCTGAAAAAGATTTTAATTTTGATGCTGCAATAAAATTTGATGGTTTCATGCACAGAACGTGATCTTATAAATAGGAATATAATTAACAGTGTAACAAATCTTTTAGGAT
>JAQIXX010006543.1:0-12058 GCA_034700605.1 Willowsia nigromaculata | reverse complement strand
GAATTCCACATAATCTCGTGAATGGAACTTGAGCAAATCTTCTTTCGAACAAATCCCTCCACACTTCACCTCCATCTCCTCCAACAACCCGTAACACTTTATCAACTCATGGGTCATCCAACTCCTCCCACAAATGGGAGCTATCTTATCAGTGCATCTCTCCAAGTGCTTATCGAAAATGTGAACTACCTTTTTGGAGGCACTGCTCGAGAATCACATCACGAGAGTTTGGAGGGATTTCTTATAAGCTTTGAGGGGGAGATGGTGACCTTGACTCCAGGTTTTTGCTGTTTGTGAATTCCTGATAATATTTTTCATTTCCATTTAATTTATGGCTTTCCAGACCGCATTGAAAAGATCCACTTCCCCACCTCTCTACCAGCACTTCCTTTTGTTTCCTGGAGTACTCAAGCATTTCCTGATGTCTTTCATTTTTTAACTTTGTCATTTTGATATCCTCCGGAAGCCGAGTTATTTTTCGTAGTCATCTTGCTTGTTGGAGGAGCCACGTTGTCGCTTTCCAAGGATGCCCCCTCGTCTTCAATTTCTGAGGAGAGCTTCTTCTTGAGCCTGTCAAATGAATATAAAACAACCAACAATATTATTAACTGCTAATTACAATTAAACCTCATTCCAAAATTAATTAGGATAATCATTGATTCACTAAAAGACTCACCTTTTCAACTTGAGCATGTGTGGCTCTGTACTTAGCAGTAATTAAATCACGGTTGTCGTTGTTTCCAGGATCGACTGAAGGATGCAAGTGAATGAAAATTGGTATCCAAAACTGACATTAATTGTTAATTATGGAGTTCACTAATAAACAATTAATCACCTTTCGCTGATACACACATTCCAAATTTCCAAATGGTTTCACTCCTCATTCAGCTCCTGGATTTGGGCGGCGAGGAGGAGCACAGTGGCTATAGCCAACTCACAATTTGATTGATGTATAGGTTTTGGATCGACTGAGATGGGATACTCTTTTGAAGCTTTATGTTAGTCTCTCGTTGTTGATTTGATGCAGCTGGGTAATTCAGATTGGAAGAGTGGTTTACATCTCATCTGTTGCACGGCATCATTCACTATAATTTAAACACAAAACCGATTAATAATGAAGTTATTAATTTTTAATTTCTATAGAAAATCAAGATGGTGAACTTTAATTGTGCTACTCATTATTGAGTCATCAAGGGAAGGCGTGATAAAACGGGGGAGATAAACGTATGCGGTCATCAGGTAATGCACTGATTAACTACTTTTCTGTTTTTACTTTCACTCCAGTTACGATTAAAGTGACAAAATTTGACCGAATATTGTAAATTGCGAACAAACTAATACGAAGATCATAATGATGGTGGTGGTCTGCAACATTAGTTCTTGAGCCCTAAACAAAAGCCTAAAATAATACTAAAATGTTGATAAAACTACTGGAAAAAATTATAATACTTGCTCGTAATATTTTGTATCTTTTCATCTTTCATCATGCAAAACTAGAGAAAATATATGTTAAGTATAAAATTGCTTTTTATTGTGCCTGAAGTTCAACGTACCTGAATAAGTCAAATGATGAAATCAATTTTATCTGTAAATTTGAAGAAAGTTGGATGTGAGCACCTAGCTGATTTCACGTGCATAACCATTATTTTTTCCTGTGTACCCACAAAAGAATATAAATAAATAACAAGAACTTGTTTTGCAATTAAAGTATATATTACACAGTAGGCAAAAAGCACTTACCATTATGAGCAGTGTGATTGAGACTCTTGATAAGGAGGAAACCATTACGATTTAAGATCATAACATTAGCTACAATCAAAAGTATAATGTTTATATATTTTTTTTAGAATGAGTTAGTGAAACTATTGAGTTGAAGGTACAGTGGCTCGGTTGATTGTTGTTAAGTTTTAAAATTACAAAAACTTGATTTGAGTTTTTAAATACTAAAAAAATCAAACAAATTAATTGATGACGACTTCTCTGTAAATATTAAGATAAAAAAAATAATTGATGAATTAAGAATTGTTGTATGGAATTAAATTTTACAAAATGTTTGCCAAAAAGACTAAAAAATCCAGGTATTGAGCTCTCCATTTCTTCGATCCATCCGAAAGAAGCCAAGAGCAGCAAGGAAACCCATGAAGTTAGTTAGCTGAGGATCTAGAAGTGTCACACAGCCGATTAGAACCTTGAGAAATGATGTTAGCAGAGAGTCCAGAAGACTACACAGCTGATGATTACATAGATGTCCATTGCACTGTTAACTATCCTCAAATTGCAATTTAACACTTTTATTTCTGATGATTCCTCAATTTGCACTTAATTACCATCCATCATTGCACTTTAACACTTTTATTTTTGATGATTCCTCAATTTGCACTTAATAACCATCCATCATTGCACTTTAACACTTTTATTTCTGATGCTTCCTCAATTTGCACTTAAAAACATCCAAAAGCTGCACTTTGACGCTAAGTTGTGAAGACTCCATAATTCGCACTTAAAAACTATCCATAATTGCACTGAAAAACCATCCATAATTGCACTGAAACACCATCCATAATTGCACTGAAAAACCATCCATAATTGCACTGAAACACCATCCATAATTGAACTGAAAACCATCCATAATTGCTCTGAAAACCCATCCAAAAAGTTGCACGTAAAACCATCCATAATTTGCACTTTGACACTTAGTTTTGATGACTCCTAAATTCGCACTGATAACTATCCATGATTCGCACTTTGCCACTTCCTGTTTTGAAATTCCTTGTCCGAGAGCTGTTCTGTTGCAAACCCGCATTTTGCAACAAGTCACAACAAGTTATTTCGCCTGCTGCTGTGTCTCCCCAATTTTGAAGGAGGAGGAGGTGGCGCCGTATATGGGGGTTAGATGAGACGCATGCAGTGCATCACCTCAACTGCTTTCTCTCTCTCTCTGAATGATTGCAAAAGTTGGCTGATCCACTTTCGTGAAATTGACTTTCATTTTATATGAACCTTTCCAATTAAGCGTATAATTTTGCACACGTAAGAAATTACCAACTTTTTAACTTTACATGAGGATGAGGTAGCTCCACTTCCGGTCGTTGACTTGTCTCCTCCCCCGAGATACACCGGATTCATGGTATAAATTATCCAAACTATTTACCCAACTATGCAGTGCGAGGCGGCTCTTGTGGAGGCACTTCTCCCAAAAGTGATATCTCATGTTCCACACCACCTCCCACAACTCAACCCACAATTCTCGAGAGTACAACAATTAATTGATTCTTTAATGGCACTAGCCAGTAAATCTATTTAGCTTAAAATATTTTAAAAAGCGAAATAAAAACTGTTTGAATGGCAGGAAAGAAAAGTCACACCGAAACCACATAATATTCTCATAAACAATTCTCCAGACTGCTTATCATGTAAATACGTACAAGTTGTCAGGGATGTCGTTACTTATCTTCGTCCTGGGAAATAGCCTCTCTCAAAGTGGTGGTGTAAAATATACAAAAGAATTTCCAGTTGTACCAAAGCGTAGCCCTCCGGATCCTCAAAGTTGTACGTGCAATGTGGCTGTGAAAATAAAATTACCAAAATTAGCTACAAAATGATTTAGTTAATAGTGATAAAGTCGCTAATAATTTCATCAGAAGTAGAAGTCGCCTCCTCGTTCTTGGCGGAGCTGTCGCCAGCGACATTCAGCCTCCCCATTCCATCTGATACGGAATACCATTTGACTTCTACCCCGTCCCGCTTTATCTGTGAGATTATCAGATGATGAAGGAATCCCTCAAAACGGCTGCACACTTTTAACCTACGATTTTTATGATTATAAAGAAAATTCTGCATTCTTGGGAAAACTAGTTTACTTGTCACTCTGGTAATATTATATTTTTTAGTGTCTATTTTTTTCAAGCAATTTTTTGACATAGAGCGGGAAAGAGTAGAGTATTTACATCAAAATTAGCTACACTTTCCCGGTGGAGCTCGAATTCTCGGAAAGCCATCCCCTCTAGCTCATTTTGTCCGCCACAACTCACAAACTGCAAATTGTTTTCAGTCCATGGTAGGACTAGTGGATACAGTCCAATTGTGAGGTTCCTAAAGAGCAACCATTCCATGTTGGTTTCGTGGCTTACAAAAGCGACATGTCCTACAACTTTATTTTTGCAAATTAAAGGGAAAAAAAATCGTTCATTATTATGACCAAATAAAGGTAAAAATATTTGAGAAAAAGTTTTGCTTAAATTTGTAATAAATTTGCTCGTTGGTATAAGAGCCATATCAGGTTTAAATGGAAGGTGGGCCCAGAACGGATCCCTATAAATTATATATCATTCAAAAGCTCTTGAAGCACTCTACAACAGTGTCAACCAGCACAAGTCTCCTAAATTTTGCACAAGATTACTTTTGGCCCCTGGAATCTCGGA
This sequence comes from Willowsia nigromaculata, assembly GCA_034700605.1. NCBI lineage: Eukaryota > Metazoa > Arthropoda > Collembola > Entomobryomorpha > Entomobryidae > Willowsia > Willowsia nigromaculata. Next base: position 7,637 of record JAQIXX010006543.1, on the reverse strand, counting down.
ATTGAATACAGGGGTAGAGGGGACCAAACGTGGTGCTAATTTAGGTGTTAGTGACAAGGTAACCACCAATGCAAATTCAGAGTTGTGAGTGTAGAAAAATATGCTGTGTAACCACCAACCAATTGATTTTTACTCCAAGTGATGTTTTGTACACAAAACTTGGTACTAAAATAAATCGAAGTAAACTTCAAAATGGACATCACTTTTAACCCAATTTACCACCATGTTAAAATCCAATATTCAAAGGGACAAAGTTGGTCTTCTGCAACATTTTAGAGACTTGTGCCTATTAGCAATGTTATAGAGAGCGACAAGAGCTGTCGAATGATGGTATGATTTGTAAGGATTCGTTCTGGGCCCACCTTCCATTGAAACTTAAAACGACCTTCTTAAAGAGCCTTCAACACCAAATCATTTGAGTGTTTTTTAAGTGTGCGAGCTTTCGTGCAATCAAAGTTACAGTGGAAGTGTGCCACAGACAAAACCTACGGTTCGATCTAAAGGCTTCGCAATTCAAATTATTAAGCATAAAGGATAAAGCCATCTAAGTAATTTTTAGAATCACCAACATTGAATGGTTGCTGGGCAGACTTGTGGCTAGTTGTGAACTGCCATATGACGGGGCTTCAATGCCCAAAAATTCGGGAGGTCGTCATAGGTACTAAGTTCCAACCCCACAGGACAGAAATTTTTAATGACCTAAAGGTGTTTCAAATTGTACTGCAAGCCATTTAAATGACCCACACCCATTCAATGGTCAAGTTTAATTGGGTGAAGCCATTTATTATCGGTAACTGTCTGTGTGTCCATCTGTGCGATTCCTCAGGAACGGATACAATTTTTTAAATTCTGTTTTAAAGCATCTTTTGCTTACTACTTCAGCTCGTTTGTGAATGATTTTGTGTCGTATGGACGAACGACAACCGTTAAAAACCGTTACAGCAGCGAATGTATGCTATAGGAGGCGTTCAGAAATGACGTCAAAAATCAGGTGGGGTTTCGTGTTTGTGACAAAGATGAACAAGGGGGTTGCGACAGTTCGAAACTGTGTGTGACTGCATTGTAGTTGACATATTATCGTCGATTTCGCAATTTTAAACTTCCTTATCAAAATGATTTTGTCGGCACTTGTCAAATTTATTACTGTTTCATATACTTCCAGATACATCGACAGATTTCGCTGAAATCACTTAACACGTAACCCTGTTAGCCTGTTGATTTTCAGCCAAATCGGTCAATCCCTCCCCCAATATCAGGGTTCATCAACTTTTAGTTTAAAAATTGGAATATATAATTTTTTTGAATTTCAATTGACTTCTGGCTGCATTATTTTTAAGCTTCCGAGGTGTTTTACTGCGGGAAGCGAGAAACTTGAATAACGTAAAGAAATATTATTTAAGCAAGCCATATAAACTGGTAAATTTTGGTGCATTCCGTTTATATTGTGTGACTTGTCAAAGGGAGAGAGGGTTCATGAGATTTTGTGACAACTGTGTGACAAGGGAGAGGGTCGTCTGAGAATCGTGTTTTTGCCGTGCATCATTTATGAACGTCTCCATAGATATCCATCAATTGCTAATGTTAGGGCTATTCATTCATTACATTGCAAATTCGACGAGGTGGGCAAGTGGTTTGGTGGTAGCGTGCTACGCCATATATTGGGTTATCGGAAATTGTGTGACAAGGGGGAGCTTCCGAAAAAATGGTTTTTTGTATGACATCATTTATGAATGGCCCCTTCTGCAAGTATGTATCCATATTAACCGTCCGTTCAGTCACACGGTTTACATTAGAATTATTTGACGAACTCAATGCAGGCAGCCGAAAATTAGGTCCTGGTGGTTTGTTGAGGCGCTGATTATGAATTTGTTTTCAGTTTGTTTTGTTTTTGATACATGCTAGTAGTTTGCATTATTTTTTGTAACCTGAAGGGTAATTTTAAAATTTTGTCCGGAGGGGATTTCATTGTAGCCAAAAACGCTGTACAACCGGAGCCTTTACAGCCCAGTTCACAACAACCCACAACTCTGTTGCTGGGAGTAGCATCATGAATTAGCGTTATTTCCTTCCGTAAATATTTTTGGGTTTTTGAATTTAGCTCAAACAAACGACCATCTACACACTTATGTTCGCAGTTTTTATCGTGTGCATTCAACTAATCCCAAATTTTGTTTAAATCCACATGCATCCATTCTTCCCAAAACAGTGCCCGCTTCCGATTATTTATGAGACTTGACACGTTTAGAAAATCTCTATCATTTAATTTCTCCCAGATATGTATTTCCCATGGAAACAATGGTAAGTCGTATGACTGAAACCCGGGCATACCACTGGGTACGTAAGCAAGAACGAACAAAACTGAAAGTGGCATTGAGATATGTAGTTGTGTCGTGGTTATATTTTGATGTCGAAGAATTTGTCGATTAAGAAATCACTAAAATTGGAAATCGTGAATCAAGAAATAATTTCCAAAATCTAAATACTTGCAGGGTTACTTAAAATTGTTTCTGCAATATAGATAACCAAAATTATTAAAACTTGACTTGTACTATTTACATGATTCCGTCCATTTTGGAGGAGATTTTACGTCCAAGTTGGTGCAATCAAGGACTATATTCTAGAAAGTAACGTATTGAGTAAAATACATATAAAGCGTTCAATAAACCGGTTTGCTCTATTTCGTTATTACAGTACTCAAGAAAAAAACTAATGTATCCGGAGAAAATACTAGTTCAAAAATCTTTGCTTGTGCATAATTGTAAGAAAATGTTCGTGACAATCTCCATACATTGTGAATTTTGTTGTAAACTCTATGAATTGGTCTGTTTCCATACTATTGATTATTGGTAATTTAATTGTTGTCTGAAATGCTAAAGAAATGTGTTTACTGGCTGTCGTTTACGGTTGCAACAATATTGACTATTTTTTGGTGTCTACTGGAATAAAATGCAATTTTTTGAAGGTGACATCTGTGTTCATTAATGTTGCGAAGAACGGCTTTACCATTGTATTCCGTGGATAGAGTTTGTTGCCATCCAACTAAATGCTTGCCTTAAAGAAGTCAATAATCAGCTTCCCGTCTGAAAATCTAAGGATTTCATGGAAGCGATACTGACGTACCGAAGAAAATAGTTAGTTCATGGATTTAACGTGGAAACAGCCAGCTCAAATAAACCTACCAATTAAATGTTACAAAAATGACGAATTTGAAGACCTATACTATTTTTATTTTCTGGCATGTGCATCGAATTTCATTCCTAAATTACTTATTGGCTACAAATCAAAGTTTTTTCGTAAAATTAGCTTTACTCTAAAATTAAGAAAAGCTCATACTGTTTGTGTGACTGAATAATGGACAAGTTAATGCATATCCTAATGTTTTAATTTTATTGACGGTATCTCAGAAATGCATTTGGATTATTTGTGCAAAACTCGTCTAGGAATATTTGCAATGCAAACACATAAAAAGTGTTTATATTAAAATAAACTGATCTCACGTTTTGTTGTGTAAAAATATACAATTGAATGTAAGAAGAACAGAAAAAATTTTCACTCATCTAAGTACAAAATATAAGGCTCAAAATATTACATTTCACGGTACTGAATGTTATTGCTTAATTACACAATCGCCATTATAAACTTATTATTTGTATGTATTATGGTGTTTCGATGTGTTTCGTTGCTAGAAATGCTTGTCAGTTTGTAGTCCAAATTTGGTTTCACAGAAATTCGGGCTATAATACATTTTTGTAGCGCTTAGATTTTCAAGAAATATTTTCAATAAAGTATTTGGTTCAATTCAGGATTGCCTGCATTTAGTTTTACGGGATGATCGACCAACTACTCAATTTAAAAAGACGACTGAAAGAGTAAACAACACGAGACAAAGAAAAAAAGTTAATTTGCGATGTATTTAATAACTGATTCCATGATTTTTGTTCTAAAATATTTTCTTCAAAATTTCAGTCTTCCAAAATTTGCTTACAAAATTTTACATCCCGAAAATCTACGCTTCCACGAGATATTTCAAAAAACATCGGTATTGCATGTTAGCCTTAAACAGCAGCGTATGTAATCAGATTTATTTAGGACTAAACGGAATTGGGATGTTGAGCTTCATGCATTTATGTGATGGAAATTAATGGCCTAGAATCAACATACTAGCCTCAGCAGATTAAATGGAATATTGAATGTCCACGATAATTAATTTTTTTTAATCTCCTAAGTTCTACTAGGTGATATATCCCTTGTATTTAAGGACGGCATCAAACTTAATAAACTCCGATACTCAGATAATGGAAAGTACCTATACCAGATTGTAGGCAACGGCTCAAATATCTAAATTGCTATTGAGATAATGAGATATTTTATTTCATTGATTCAATGTTTGTCCCTATTGTATATGAAAATATCACCAAAGTGAATATCTTATTATTTAGCATATACTCGTTTTAAGAAGATAGTCTATGATTCAGTCAAAAAGTTTCGTTGTTTTCGAAATGTAATTGCCAAATTTAATTGTTTCCTAAAATTTCATTCCATAGGATTATCTTAATAAATTGAATGTAGTTTCAACTGTAAAAGGTAATATCGTATAATATGTATCCTTTCTTGTACCTGTGTATATGCCATGCTCACATCACATGCATATTGTCTCTAGAATTGTTTACAAAGTACATTTCAAACTTTTTTTCTGAAACTTTTACTCTACATATCTGGAAACGTTGTATGTACTCACGTATTTTATTATTAGGTTCTCCTCGTTCATTGAAACCTGTAAGGTTATACACCGCATAACTTAGCATGTACTATCGAATTTTAAAGAATATGCTGTTCGCCAATTACGGATTTCTAATGCTTGCCTATGTTAATATGAACATGGACAGACTATGAAACCGAAAATTGGTGATGCGTATGTTCTTTAAAAAATTGACTCTATGTAATAAGTTATGAAAAAGTAACATAATTGGAGTCTACAATGCTAGTTTAGCAGACTTAAGGGCACACTACATAGCTCTAAAGAACACATTTATATCTGCAGGTATCACGCAGTGTTAAATGATCAAATAATCAGGTAACTGTAGCCGTACTGGATATTGGACACTTTTACATATTACCAAACTCATGGCTTGTAAGTTACAACCACGCATAGAAAGCTACATTGGAATTACTCCCCGCCATTTTTCGGAGCATATAAAGAAGTCTAAATGAAAGCGCCGGTTCTCTACCCAATTTTCTCTTACATATCTCAATTAAACATCGCATCTCTTAATTAGAGCTCAAAGATAATGGTTGAAGAAGTAGTTTTATTATAAACAAACTTGAAATGATAGATTTATTAATATTATGGGGCTATGTAGCATTCTAAATATTCGTTATATTCAATATTCACCTCGTTTCATTCACTCATTTAATTTAAAGGTTGATAGACGGACATGTTCACATGAACACGTTGACACAACTTTAGCGCATCACTCATTTACCCTATTTGTGGCTTGTCGCTTAATTCACTAACCATATCTTCGTAGAGTAATTGTGTTAGATTCAAAAATTACTACAGACGTTTAGTTGTTTGTAACACAAAACCTTTTACAATCAAACGACATTTGAACTGCTCCTGCGGAAGCACTCAATTTATTATTCTTTATACTCATAGTTATTCCTACTTTGAGAACTTTATCCCATGTTATGGTATACGTTAGTGAAATATGAGGCTTTTTGGTCCTGTGTTAGCTTGTTTGTTAAAATTTTAGAGTATTTGTCATTTTAAGATATTTCTGAATTATAAAAGATGACATTCTTCAGAAAATATAATGAGAATTTATGACTTTTTGCAGAAGCATGAACCACTAGATAGATTTTGTACGTTATGGTGAAAATTTATGCATTAAACTTTAATTTGCATGTGTTTCAATGGAATATAGCATGCCTATTGAGTTCAAAATTTTCGTTCAATTATACGTAATGAACGAAAATTATTTATATTGCAATTGGTTTCCGGAGTATTTAAAATGAAGCTTGTCAGCTCAGTGTTCCTTCATTTTTCATTTCATTTTTTAAATATTTGCTATTATTCTTGGTAATATAGGCGACTTAAGCAAGGCTTATCTAAATGGCAAACAGCTAGATGACAGTGGTCAGTAGTGCTACTTGTATTGGTTTGCCGAAGTATGAAGGCTAGGTAGTGATGTCACTAGGGGATGTCGGTCTTGTTTCTGTCCGTCTCATCGTTACGCGATAAATTTTAATTAAACACGAACAGCTCAAACTCATTAACTATTTTGGTCATACCGAAATTAATCCTTCTTTTCCCTTGATTAGAAGTACACCAATAATTAATTCGTAAGAACAGATAACGAAGTAAGCATTTATTATGCATGATTTTTTGAACCCATTTCCCAACGTTAATCTATTTCGCCTACTCGTTTTTCTTAAAAACATGAAAGGGTATTGCCTCAACACGGGCAGAATGTTGAATATGTTTCTCCATAAAAAATAAAATCTCCTAATATCAACGTGTATTGTCCGTTTCTTAGTCGTTCCGTATTTAATATTATGTGCATGTAGCATGCCATTAAAACATATAACGGTTTTTCATAGGGGTGAAAAATATAGCAGATTCTTATCAAATAATAGGATCTATCGGATGATAAAACCTACCGCCTACGGCACAAAAGCTGCAAATTTTAAGTTTAAAGCCAGTTTCAGATTCAGTCAGAATTCATGTTTCAAAAGCATGTATATTCATTCATTTTTCCCCCAAGTTTGTCTTAGTGCAATTTGCAAGACAAACGTAGCCTAAAAGCGCAAAAATTTAGATTCATTGAATTTCCGAAACTCTGCTAAGTTCCTGGTTGGTAATATCTTGGTGAATATTTCCTAAACTTATGGATGATAGGTGTCAAATTGCATCTTGACGTCTAGTGCCAATTTTTGGAAGAAGGCGTAAGTTGAAATGTGGAGTGCGAAATTGACAAATTTGCTAAAACTCGTGTGTAAATTTTGAGGCAAACCTTCAAGAGTTCGCTAAATAGCTTACTTGAAAGTTGCCCCGTTTGAATAAGAGATACCGTACTGGATTATAACATGCCAGGTACAGCATTATAGAATGTGATTGCAAACCCATATGTATCCATGTAGTTGATATTCACAGAAGCTAACTCAAAATATTAGTTTTTAGGGCAAAATATTTACTGTTCCAACTATACGACCGTTTCTAAACAATTCGTAATAGCTCACAGTGCAAATGAACTCACGTTTGGACGACAAAAGCAAAGTTTATTTAAAATCAGACAAAGTGTCACTAAAATCGAAAGTTGAAAACAAATTTAATTTAATTACAGTTTGGAATATTACTTTTTGAGAAACATTAAAAAATACAGAGAGTTCTAGTCCTCTAATCTTATAGAAAATCGAATCTGTCTTATCATACGTGCCAAATATTGAAACAGTCTTGTGACTTTGAATAATAACGTTTCAAACATTTCACATCGCCGGTTTTGTGCTGGTTTCGTTACAATTTGAAGCTACGTAGAGTTTACATTTTTAAAAGAAACTGAGCTTAGTACTGGAAACGTGTACACGATTTGGAGATTTTTAAATCGTGTCGTGTTTGGTGCAACACGATGTGAAAACAC
>JAQIXX010006542.1:0-12058 GCA_034700605.1 Willowsia nigromaculata | reverse complement strand
TTGGTCTAGGGCAAACTCTCCCTTCCCTGGGTTGAAAACCTCGATGAGCTGCTGGAAAATCGAACTTGTCAGGGTACAGGATGCTCAAAACCAACAAATATGGAAATTGATGAGTTTTAGGAAAGCAGCAACGACTGCCGTGGAACACATTTCCAAACTTTCGGGAAGCTTGCGAGAAGCCGACCTTGAAGAAAATTCAGAATGCCAAATCCTATGGTTACATCTGTCACGTTTTAAAATTTATATCGTCAAGTTTCTCACGGATCCTGGTGACTTTCACTTCGAGGCATCTCTGAAAGCGAATGCGGGAACGGAAGGTAAACCAGTCGTTGTGAGCGATGTGCGAAAGAAAAGTCAACAAAATGATGAAAGACTCTGTTCTGGGAAAGTTGTGCTATTGCAAATGAATGGCAAACGTTTCTTGTCAAGGTGCGGTGGAAGTTAAGTCAACTCACAAGTTTATTTTCCGCTCTGCAAAACTTTCAAAAATGTACCACCTCGAGCTTCACATATTTACTGATATAGTCAAAAGATGACAGATATTCGCAATGTTAACGTTAGCTACTACATCTTAATTCACCTTATCATAAGTTCTTGTTGTCAAAAGTTGTAACCACAAAGAACACCGGTTCAAATCACCTCAAAATTTTGCTGTCATTATGAATTAGGAGTAATTTTATACGTATATAGTTTAATATTTTAGCCTTTAAAAATTGAATTGGCATTGTAAAATGGGTGCATTTTGTGTACTTCGTAATCTAAAGTCTTAAGTGAATTGACGTGGTACAGAGTTTCCGGCTCCCACCATTTTTACGGTTCCGGAGAGTTCGAGAGGACCGAAGGAAATTGGAACTCCATCGTCTATGCAGTTTTTGCCACCATTCGGAAGTCTCAAGTTTTCGCTACACCGATAGCATTTAACGGCTTCAGATGAGTCGCAGGGGATGAACAACCTATATTCAGCAATTATGACAAAGTTATAACAATGTTGGTGTCATTCAAAAGCTCGTTCAATGATGCCGTTAGAAAATCCTTCTGAATCGGTGATATTCTTACGTGACGAGCGCGAAACTACAAAAAAGGAAACTTTTTACATGCATGACATCATTGGCATCTTTAATGAGAATCACACATTCTTTCTTAATCATGTTACATATAGCCCCAAACGAGTTGGAAAACTCGAAATGATGAAAACTGTGCATGAATATACAACCCATTATTATTTGCATGTCATCATTTATTTTGTCGCTAAAATCGGAAGTATTGTTGAGAAAAATTCTGCCTTTTTAGTTTGCACTTTGCCCTGCATTTTGAAACAGAAAACAGAACCATTTCATTGGTATACGTATTTACAATCTGTGCTTACGCCCATGCATTTCAGCTGGCCGCATATTGCATATTTAACAGTGTAGTGTAACTTCAAATACTCCAATTGAAAGTTAAAAATATGAGAAAATATATAGTTGAGTTGACTCTCCATTGCATTATAATTATAAGCCAGGAAGTTAGAGAATTCAAAGAATTGGTCCTTTATATGTAAAATGCGTTTACATCGCATGTGCATGAGCTGGTACCCTAATTAAAGTTATATTTTTTGGAAATCTTGGAATTTGATGTAAAAACATTAAATGTGAAACTTTTAATTGTGTTGCTTTCGTACAGGTGGCTCTTGACTCTTTTACTACTTTACATAATTTCTCTCCAGCGCCATAAGCTGCAACTCCTCTCACAAGTCTCAAAGCCCGAAGCTGAAGTTTCAATTTCCCAGGACACGGACTTTAATGTCACACATGCCATCATCAATTATTATGAAGATGACTTCCGTTCCAGAAACGAAAGTAACGAATGGATTTTCATCGCAATGATAGTTTGTGGGGGTGATAACCAATCTGATACAGATCTGTTGGAGAAGCCACTTACCCTCATCAAGTCTGCCTTGATCTCTGCAAAAGTCTCAGAGGCTAAGCATCTGGAATTCCATATATTTACGGACAGCTGGAATCTGACAGCAGATCTCCGCAGGAATGTAAATCAGTTTCAAATTCCAATGCATAACAATGGCAACTAATGAACATGTAATTAGTTAGTTTGTAAAGTCCCTTAAGGAACATTTCTGTTGTCTCTTCTTTTCAGGTAACCGTATTCCAAGAAATAATGAAGGATTACGTGCAGGTCTCAGCGTACTACCACAGCGTGTATCGCGCAGTTCCTGAAGGCTACGAAAGGGACATCATAGGCAACTGGAAGGTCTGCGGATTTGTTCGTCTCTTCTTTCCCCACTTCTTTCCAGAGTCGCTCAAGCAGGTTTTGTACTTGGACACGGACACCATCATCACTGGAAACATCAAGAAGATCTGGAATAACTTTATGGAGAAAGTTGCACTTCGGAATTCAACATGGCGGACTCCACTAGCCGCCATGGTTCAAAATGACGTTGAGGATACAAAGTATATGAGTGTGTACAGAGAAAACTTTGAAGGCATTCCACATGTCCCTCCGAGAGGAGTCAACTCTGGCGTTATGTTCATGAATCTGGATGCAATGCGGAAATACAACTGGACAGAACTGGCCATACATACGCTTACAAATCGGCCGAAAAATGTGAAAAGGGATCAACAAGTTATTAACCTAATTTTTCACGATCGTCTGGACAAATTGGTAATCTTCCCCTGCCAGTACAATTTCCATTATTTGTATTGCGAGAAAGGACTTTCCTGCAAAAGCATCACTGATGAGGAAGGCATCCAAATAATGCACGGAGCTGGGCGTTCCTTCATTTATTGGTGGAGTACTCACTATCAACTCTATCAGTCCTTCAAATCGGTACGTTTAGACGATTTAGGAAGAGAAAGTTTCGAATTAGAACAGAAACTAACTTTCACCCAAAAACTTAACTTTGTTTGAAAGTGAACAAAAGAGAATGCTGCAGTTAAATACTTGATTTATTTCATTATGTTTTTTAAAATTGTAATTCATAATGTTTCATTTGTTTGTATTTTAGTTTGATTTGAAAAACCACGAGGAAGTTTCCAATCTACTGTTCAAACCCGTGAGAAAATATTATAGTCAAATTAAAATTAGAATGAAAACGTCATGTTTAGGAAAAATCGGGAAATATATCTTCAAGGGCTTGAATGAAGATTGAAGCCATAATTATGTACCGCGTAGGTAACTTTATTTAGTAAAGCGTTTTTAGAAAAACTCTTCTTCCTGTGTAGCATTGTATTTCAGAATGTGTCATGACATTAACCTTTAATTATTCAAATATTCAAAACTTCAACATAATATTTGCAGGTGAATAAAATCTATATTTTTTTATTTCAATTACATACATATTTTGAAAAGAGTAAATTGTCATGAATCAAACATTACTATGATTACTCATGAGTAATGCGATAAGACTCTACAACAAACTTTTAAAAAGATCTTCTCCAACCAATCCGAAGCAATTAGAACGGCCACTGAAGGTATCCGGATTCCGATCACTGTAAAACTGTATGAGAGGCTTATAGAGTTGCTGAACAGCTTTTTCGTGATGTTCAAGATTGAACTTTAAAATATAGACACAAATACAATAAACGATACTTAATAATTAATAATCCTCCAATAAATAAAAGAATAGAATCGTAATCTTAAAAAGCTAACTCGTCATTTGCATAAAAAACGTACCGATTTGAAATCCTCGTAAATTCTATAAAACACTGCACCCTTGCGGTAAGTGCCTGCGGAGGCGTGCACAATTCGAATCCCATCTTCATCAGTGGCACTCTCATTGCATACCAATCCCCTGTCACACATAACATGGATGAAATTGTATGTACAGGGAAATATTACCAATTTACTCGGATGATTATGAAAAATAATGTTGACAATCCGTTGATCATCCGTCAATCTACTTCTATACTCATCCACAGTTTTCATCACTAGCTCTGTCCAATTGTATTTCCGCATTGCCTCCAAGTTCATAAACATGACGCCAGAGTTGACTCCCCTCGGGGGAACATAGGGAATGTTGGTGAAAAGAACACGGAATGTCCCAATGTACCTCGTATTTTTAAGGTCGTTTGGGGCAATACCTGCGAGTGGTACCGTTGCGTTTGTTGAGTTCCCATCAGTTGCCACTTTCTCAACAAAGTTTCTCCAGATATTTTTTATATTTCCGGTAATTATGGTGTCCGTGTCGAGGTACAAAATTTCTTTGCGAGGAAGGTAATCGGGAAGGAAGAGGCGAACATATCCACATGGCTTCCCGATTGGAAGTGGGATGAGATATTGTGCGCTCTGTGGAACTGAGCGGTACACACTGTAGTAGTAGACTGAGACCTGAAGATGGTCCTTCATTATTGCTTGGAATCTAGTGATCTAAAAAGATACATTTCGGTTCTGTGAATTTGAAATACAAAGATAGAAAACTAGAAGAAATTGATAAGTTAGGACATGGATAGGAAGCTTACATTAGCGTTTAGAGTATCTGTTATATTTTGACTATCCGTAAATATGTGAAGCTCGAGGTGGTCCACTTTCGAAAGTTTTGAAGAGAGGAAGATAGACTTGATTAGAGTCAAAGGTCTCTCAATAATACTCTCTGGTTTCCGTTTCAAATGAAGCCGATTTTGATCCCCACAGGTTATAATAGCAATTGAAATGGTCCCATTACGTGCCGCGTTTCCGTTTCGTTTCCAAGCGTGAAATCCAACTGCGACGAAAACGATAACAAGCAAGAGATTTCTTTTCTTGGAAGTAAGAAGCCTTTCCAACCATCTGTGGAAACATGCATAATCGGGAAATAAAAAATAAACAGTTTGGCAGACAATTTGCAATTTTTGTTCTTAAAACATGCTTTAAAGTACTTGTAAATCGACGTCTGTTCTAACCTTGACCTACACGAGTCACTTAACATTTTGTAATAACAACGAGCTTGTAATTATCTTAGTTAATTAAGCATTAATGAACTAAACGATTCAATACGCTTTTAATTATTGTAGAGTTTTTGTCATTCAGACATTCTTGCAACCGATTTGCTTCTGAGTATTTAGCTTTAGCACGCGAGTGCAGTAAGGTTTGGTACTTTGCGACTTGCCGAGCAAGGTATGTTCGTGGTGTCCGTCCACCCGTTTGCACATGAACGCTATGAATTCAGTTTTTTGAATTGGATTTTTTATCATCAGAGCTTGGATGCGTTCGGAGATGGATACCAACGGCCAATGGCAACCATTAGAAACTCGAGTCCCAATCGCTTCCAATTCCAGAAGACAATTGCGAGAAATATCGCCTCAACGGCAACCACTCTCTGTTGTCTTTGACATTAAATCTATTGAGGGAAACCTGGAATCTCTTGATTTTTCTGCATCCACAACTGATTCAGTATGTTAGAATTTCGAATACAACACCTAACGGCTCCCTCCAAGTTGCCTTATAAGCTGGAAGGAACTGGTCACATCCGGCGGGACTATTTTTCTCGATCAGTGGCTAACCTTTTTGGAAACAAGACAAACGGAGTTTTCATCGAAGCTGGAACCCACAAAGGCGACATAGAATCTAAAACTCTGTATTATGAAAGGAAGATGGAATGGATCTGTCTTATCTTGTCGAATGCAATCCCACCGTTTTACTACTTCTTAGGGCGAAGAACCGGAAAATGTGTATCGCTGAAGTATGCTTGTCACCAACAGCCATTAGCCAGTGCGATATATTTTGTGAATTTATAAGCACTGTCCTGTTCTTGTATTGTCAGAATATTTATTAATCGATAAATTTTACGAATCCTATAAGCTGGGATTTCAGCGCCCGCTTAGGCATACAGAGTCAAAATTCATTTAATGAAATCAAAGTGGATTGATTTAGATGTTCAGGTGAGTCCGTCATGCACCATTCTGGTAGCTTGAAAGTTTGGAAGGGGGTGGACTACTTAGGTTTCGACATTGATCTGAACCTGCCGTTTTCAAGAACATTTACTAGTAGTTCCATTTGTTCAAGTTCAAACTGATGATTGTGGAGATCTTGTATTACAGCGATGAGACAAAGAAGGAGCTCACAGATTCATTTGTCTCAAATGGATACATACATATTTGTCAAGATTAAGATGAAAAAGGGGATTTGTGTATATGTGCATGAGGAATTTAAAGATATGATACCGAACGTGTCATTGAAAACACTAACGCTTCATTGAAAATGCAAATCCCTTTCGAATTTCTAAAAGCTAGGTAAATTAAAACGCGGTTGTCAAATTGAAAATGTGAATTAGTAGACGCTGACCAATGTTCATGTTTTACTCTACCCAGCGAGTTTCTAAAATGACAAATGACTTTTCCATTTCTTGGAACACAAATTGTCATCAAATCACCCCATGGATTTTAGGTTCATGATCAGGTATAGCCAGTGCCCCCGCACATCAGGGATTTGAGTTGAGCTCAAGGTCGGGAGCATCCTCCGAAAAGAGATTCCCATCAGGGATTTTCGACAAAGTTTTAGCAATTCTAGGGATTTTGTTTTGCATCAGGGAAGGGTTCACCAGGGATGACTTTCGTGCTCCCGAGACATTTGTAAGAATTTCTACGAAGCTATTAGCTAGTTGGCAGTGTTGCCACTTGCCACATTTCACTCATACTTTCATCAGTCAACGAGTTATTTTCCTGGAAAATTGCAAAATCTTTATGAAATGCTAACGTTACATTTGCATGTACTTTGTCCACCCATTCCAGTCGGCCGAGTCTTTTTCAATCACCGGCACTAGATGACATCATGCGCCCTTTTTTTCCTACCTTTTTTGGTACTTGCACGTGGGCTAGTGTCTGCGGGGGTGGATCGAGCAGGTAGCTCCTGGATTTGCTTTCCATGCACTGGGCGCTGTCATCTTCTCTGACAATTCTGCTGAAATCTAGGATTCCATTTCATTTCAGTGGTTGACTGCTAGTTTTGTATTAGGTTTATCATCATCATCATCACTCCCTAATCTACTCCACTTCCTTTCCCTTTCTCAAAAAAGCGTGTAATTCAATTCCTCTCTGGTTTCAGCCATATTAGAGACCTATTTCACTCAGTCGAGCGAAAACCATACTACAAAAACACGCATTTGTAATAAACTTGAAAAAATATACATGTACATAGGTACACCGAATTTTCCTTTTTTACCACCTGTACAGCTCTTCTGTTAAATGATTTTACAGCACACAATGCTTCTTCGCATGTCAGAAGTGTTATGTAACACTAACGTTACCCCTTTCTCATATCATGCGTGCATACGCTTCTACCCATTAACTATGACGTATCCCTCATTATAGATACTTCCCCTCTCTTTAAAACCAAAACAAACGGCAAGAAGGAAGGAGCAAACATATCCCCACAAAAAAGTGGTTACCAACTTTGAAGCCTAAGCGAACCAAGCAAAACGGCATAAGTCTGTGTGAGGAAGGAAGCCCAGCATTTTTCAGGTGAATCCTTCCATGACATAAAACACACAGAAAGACGAAGAAAAAGCAGCCATAAGATATCCACTTGAGAAAATGTACACTCTGTGATGCAACCCTTTTTTCTCAGGTAACAATCTTCCTCTAAAAAGTAAAGCAGTTGTGCATCCGGTGATGACGATGCCCAGACAAGAGAGGGCCAGCAGAAGAAGAAGGGCTCTAAAACACCGAGCCGTTTCATGCTTCAGGCATCACACCATTTTTTACAGCTTGTTCAACAATCTACTATATACGAGTATACACAGAAGCGATAGCTTTGATCTTGCATTGTTGTGAATGACTTGGTATAAAACTTTTTGAACGGTTCGCAGTTCAGCGTCCACACATACGCAGCGTTATTGCTGGTACATGTAAAGTTATTACGGACACAGGTAAAGCGCTCAGGTAAAAAAACTGTTGTATAACAACAAAAATTTGAGCTCTGACGATGAACCCTTTTTTAATATATTTTCTCATCATTGTATATTGTATCCATTGCGTATTCATATTGCCTTTTAGAGGCCGTATCATCATCATCATCATCACTGATGTCGTGCCAATGGCATCTCCATCCTGTCATCCTTTACTCTTCAGTCTTGTTTTGGTATGCACGTATTCAACAGCTTTACATGCAGTTTTTATAGGAGAAAAAAAAGTTGCAACAATATAGCATTGTTTGAGAAGACGTTAGTGCCCACTATATAGACTTGTGTACGCAGCAGCGATGTTGTGTGCCCACAGGCTAAAATCAGGTTTTTGCTTCTAAAAAACATTACATGTAAATTCTCATCTGCTTTAATTTTGCAACAATTCAAATACAGGTTTAGTTGGTGTTGGCAGTTGAAAAGTATTATGTGCATTGTTGGGTAGATTTAATGGTCTGACTTTACAATGAATGATACCATTTTAATAAGTTAAAAATATAGAGAATTACCACAATTCTTTTTATAGAGGAATATACAGAGTTTATATGACCGTTGGTTTTTTAGTAGTTTAGTGTGCTGTTGTTACGTGGTTTGGGTTTGCACGGGATATGAGCAGGTATTAAAATAAAATATGCAGTTGCCCAGCTAGCTCCCCCCACCTTTTTTACCCATACCGTCTTCGTCTTTAGTAAAATAACTGCCAAAATATATATAGGTGGACTTTGTTTTAGGATTTTTTAATACTCAAGTAATTTTGGCTGGTGACTAAAAGGATTGCATGATTGAGTGAAATAGATGAAAGGGTTGAAGAATTCCATAAAAAAAAACCTGCACAATTGCATGTTCAAATCTCCATCATGAAATGAATCATTGGGGTGCATACATATCATGCCAAAAAATAATTGAACCCTTTTTCGTTCGTTTTACCTTGCAATCGTTTTGTAGAGTTAAAAATGTGACATTTGTAGAGTGAATATTGTGACCAGGTGCAAAAGTGAGGATTGGATTCTGATTCTGGTGTGCAGGTTGAAATTGGATGGAGCTCTTTTGCTAGAGGACTAAGGTGAGTAATTAGAGCAAATAAATAAAAACGAATAGTAAAAATTATCTGAGCAATCTCCGCAAACTTGACTCACATTTTTGGGAATGACTTATTTTCTGATGGTGATAACATAATATTTTATGATAAGCGCGGTGGTAAAGAGAGTGTGGAAAAGTTTGATAAGGAAAGTGGCTGACTGTGAGATGATGTGATATTCAATATTGTGACGATTTTTTCTGCAGTATTCATTTCATAATTATCTGATATCACTCATTGGATTAATATTGGTGTCCTCATGCAGATTGGAGAAAGCGTACAAGCTAAATTTTTACTGGACAAGTTTATACTTTTGTCCAGACAATACAGTTTATGGAGTAATTTGTCACGGAATGGTTGCCTGTTTACGTGCTGCATGCAATTGCTTCCAATATTTTTATGTGTTGTGTTTTGTTGAGAAGAGTGACTCATCGTCAACGAAAAATTATTGATTTCACAAAGAAATATGTTTTGACTATTTGGAAATAGAGGAAAAAGCACAACAAACAGATTCCATGCAGGTGCGCTTCCAAAGTTTGTGCATTTCCTGTCCATTCATTTTATAGACTTGTTATTGGTGTCAGTCAAGTAGTTCTGTTTGGATTTTTTGCTGGGAATCTACCTGTGTTTCTATGCACGGTTTCATGGAATAGAAACAGACAGGATGACTATTTGCGAAGCTTTCTTTTTTCATCCACGCATGTCTTGTCTTGTTTGCATGAGTGCATATTCAACACTGGTAGTTACAAAATAAACTGCAATTTGTTAGTGGAGCAGATAATATTTCAGCATTTAAATGATTTTTCAATCAGAGCAATTAAAACGCTTTGTTTTGATAGATTCGCTATATTTCTTGAGGTGTCAGTAATCTCGCCGATACAATAATTGCATTATCTCCTGTACAAATGTGTTTATTGCAGTTTGCAGTGAAATTACAACAAAAGAATGGGAGGGAAAATAGGATCAATATTATGCATCAATAAGTTTAATGAGTAGGTGTGAGTTTTATGATAAATATAGTGTTTGTACTTGATTTGGATATTTTTTTTACAAAAATATATGTGCGCGCACTGCAACATGAGAGAAATAATAATGCTCATTATTATTGCATAAACAGAAATAGAGCAGAGAGGAAGGTAAAATCCTCAGAGGATGATAATTACTTATCAAGAACACTTTGGACGCGAGCACCACCACCAATGTTTTAAATGGTGACGTATCATCTTCATTGTTTTCATACCTTGGCTTATCTTGTTCATTGATTAAAAATGTTGCAAACATAGTATACCCATTTATTTGCGTATTTACTCAAGATAGCTACTTTTTACATATAAATGCAGGATAGGTTCGTCTATAGCATCATATATCATTAGTCAAAAAATTAAAGAGGAAGGTAATGTGAGTAAAGAGCTGAGAAAACAATCATTGGCTATACCAAGTAATGCATAAGGCACCCAATGCAATGCGCACCTGAAATTAACAAACAATGTACAGGTAAAATGCAAAAATATTATACTTGTGGTCGATAGGTTGAGAAAAACTGAAGAGATTCCTGCAACAAACCAAAAAGGATGAAACTTGCAATTCAGCGTTTTCAATACTCCTCGTTATTATGTATCTCCACAAATTTTTATGACTGACAACTCAACAAGAAATCTTTGCTCTATAGATTTTTTTAAATGCACAGGTGCACCACAAAATCTTAGATACACTGCACGTCAAGCTTGTTTCATTAAATGGGTTGCATCTGGTCTCATAATTTCTCATCATGTTAAATTTTCAAACAATAGTTTAAGGTTTTATTGAAATATTTTGGATTTTTAGGCTGATTCCACGAAATCGTGATTGAAGGAGGATAAAAAACTTTAATGAAAATTCAACAGGAAACGATCAAGAAAAGAAGATAAAATGTTTTGATCTTAATCGCCAGCATCGTGTTTACGGGACATTTAAAGTTGTGACTATATTTTGTGGCTTATTTTTATGTGATTACACACGATCAAGATAACCACAGGGCCGTAATATGAAGTGAGACATAAGTGCATATAGAATACTTTCCGTCTTAAAATGTGCTCGCGTTAAATTGCACATAAATTTTTGCAGATTCTCTTCGATACACCGGTAAATTAAGGATGTGACGATGATAAAAATGTCACACTTGAGAAAATATCTGGTAGCAGGAGAGCAGTACTGATGTGACAGTGAAGTGGTGACTTTTGTCTCTTGTGATTTTTTTTTCATAGAGTTTTTATTGTCTTTGATTGTGATCATGTGAACCACACTATATGTTCTCCTTCGCGTGTGAAAATAAAATGTAACCTTCATGACTATAAAACACGGCATCATAATAATTACGGAATACATCCCATCATCATCATCATCATCACTGGTTGACATCGTAGTGCGCAGTGTGTGCACTCATTTGCGTGGGCGTGACCACTTGTTGTGCTCACTGGGCCATAAAGAAGATCAGAGGAGTCAACATGACAAAAATGATTTGAGGAAAACAACGGTTCTCATTTTTTTACATGAAAAATAGAATTATTTATAATGAAGCGTAAAGTTCGACTTCCAGAAGAGGAGGCAGTGATAATGGCGCTACCTCCACAAGATAAAATCTGCTGCCGCACGATCGTCGGAGCGGATCAACTAGTACAATCACCAAATGTGTTCCCATTTCGGAGGAAATTTTTTCCCAGTCAATATTTAACTTTAGTAATTTTAACTGTAGTATCAACTCTCTTAATTAGTTTAAGTACCGCTCAAGTCGTGGATGTTGGCTATGGCCGGACCACGAGCACAATCAATCCAAACAATCAGAGCCTTCACGGCTCCGCTTCTACCTCCTACTACAGCAACAATCAGAATGTCAGGGATTTGAGGGATTTCCCTGACCAGCAGGATGTCAACTGGTTGAGCCCCAATCCTTTCGCTGACAGGGATAGGCAAAATAATCCGTCTATGAGTAGCTCGTATAATGATGTGAATAGGAAGAATGACTATTTGAACAACCCAAATAGGAATCGGATTGAGCAGCAATATCAGAATCCGAATGTGCGACTTCCTGGCTACATTGTGGAAGACCTGAAGCCAGAACACAGGGGAGATCT
>JAQIXX010006541.1:0-12061 GCA_034700605.1 Willowsia nigromaculata | reverse complement strand
AACAGGCTACGCGTACACGTATCCAGAACCTAAGGATAAGGAAGCTTTCTTGAAAGAGATGTTGTACGATCATCAGTATGAACCAGCTCTTCCGGTTCACTGGAAATACCCTGGTGCTTATGGGGCTGCGCCTGTGCAAGATAACTCACAATAATGTATTAAACATGAACTCAATTATCAATATAATATGTACATATAATTTTAAAGAGGCATCAATGTCAAATTCCTATTTTACTTTTTGGTGTTTTTCAAAAAAAAATAATAAAATTAAATAAAAATTACATTTCCAGTTACTACTCTAAAACTTCAATCAGTGATGAAAGAAGTCATGCATGCAATTTTAAAACTTGTCGTGTGATGTTAGTTATGTGATTATGTATAGTTTATTATAAGTGGTGATAATCAAAATACTTTCTAAGGACATTTATCAAACAATCGTCCGTGTGCACATCACATCTCACACTTAGTTTTTATGAGGAGTTTACACACAGTGATCAGAGATCAATTGTATGTATATATTTTGTCTGTGTAGCTTTAAGCAATGAACTAAACTAAATCTCCACTCGTCGTAAGTGAGTGTTATAAAAAAAATTTACTTAGTTTAAGTCCTTGTTAGTTTGTACCCGCTATAATCCGCAGATATTTAATTGAAAATTTATAAAAACGACAAAAAATAAATAAATTCATAAATTAACTTTAAACAAACATATTTCTTGATTTTGCTTTAATTGGCACAGTAAAGCATACGAATCGATCCACATTGTTGATAATTTACTGAATTTTTCATTATTAGTTGATGAAAGAAAGCATCTCTACCATGAGCTCTAGCTTTCTCTGATTATCTCGAGGACTAGCAAATAACAAGGATGAGAAAGTTAGGTGTCAATTATGAAATTCTATATGCATAAATGGCTTCTACTTGAGCAAATCAAGGTAAAAGTTGAAGGTTTAGAGCAACTCAATCAAAAATTGGAAAAACAACAAGTAACAGTGGTTTTCATAATAGGTACCTAATTTTTGTTTTGTATTGTATTTACAGGAAAGTATTTTCAAGAATTTGCGAATGCCAATATACTCACTGTAGTTTGGTAAACAGTCGTTATTATCTTCCTGAACTGGTTGCGATTTACTTCCAAGAAATGGGAAACGGAAATAGCAAAGTGAAAGTTGAGCCGCCTAAAGTTGCGGAGGTGAATGTTATGATAACAAAAGAAGTGACAGACCGTTGGGAAGCTTTGTGTCATCAGAGTAAGCAACAAGAAGCCAAAGAGCAAGGGAACGATCAACTGAGAGTGAAAAAAGGCAAAGACATCTCAAAGAACTCGCCTGAGGTGCGACTCCACCAGCGGGAAACGGAAGTGAAAGAAAGCTTCACGGGTAAGAAAAGTATTTTCCCCTGGAGATTGTAGAACGTACTGCGTAATGCAATAACAAATCGTATTTTACTTTGACATAAAAGTGGCGATCAATTGATTAGCCTATGATTGTTCATTTGGAGAGAAGATTTTAAAATTTATTGTCTTTGTGTTCAAAATCAAGGTGAAAGCAAATCCTCTTTCGCCCCCGACGATCCCCCCGCGTTGAAAAAGAAGGACGATGAGCCAATTTCAATGCCAGGACCTAAGTTGGATCCACCTCTTGATGATCAAAACCAGGACGTTACGCATAATTATGATAAGATGGGCAAAATTGTCAACTTCTTTATTCCTCGGAATTTTGCCAAGTCGCATTTAGATTTAGAAAACGGCACCAACAATCAAGAAAACGTTGTAAACTGTGAAACCCGACATTCAGATTTCTTTCGGCACACAACGAAAGATGAGGGCCGTGGAATGTATGAAGAAGTCAATGGGACGGATGATATCAGGCAGAAGCCTGCAGATTTTATCGACGAGGAAGCCGCTATTGGCAGTGATATAGCCCAGTGAAGCAGCAGTTCCCAGAAGTTGAAGGAAATACGCGTTCCTAGACCTGCTCTTCCTGTCATTATCGATGAAGACGAGGAAGGTAAAATAACGATTGAAACTATCAATGCTTGGAAAATGAAGCAACGGTTAGAGCAACAAATTTCGGAAAGCGATGCCCAATGGTACGGGCAACTGCGAAAGATCTCTGCAAAAATAGAGAATGAAACACGAAGGGAGGCGGATGATTTCAAAAAGCGAATTCAAGAATATACAACTCGGCATCGTGATCTAATTGGGCCTCCATTCATTCCTGGGGCTCACTGTAATCTACTAGTTACCCTGATAGGTGACTGATATCCGAGAAATGAAAATCAAGTTTTAAAATGTAGCGAATTAGTCCGCCAATTTGCCTTATGTACAAATAAAACCGGTTAAACATTAAACTTTTTTTCATGGGGGTATATATGATGTGGTACTAATACTAGTAATAATACGTGCACAATGCCTAAATGTTATTACTAAGATTATGCATTGCATAAACCATGATTTTATTTTGAATGCTATAGTAAAGTTTCAGTTGAATTTATCTATTAAATATCTTTGGTTGAAATTAAGTTCCAAATGTATTCAAAGTGAGCAATATTGTATTTTTGTTTCATTAAGCTTGCTAATATTAATTGATCGATCGTAATGTGCTCGTATGTACTACTTAGAAAATATTATCCACAATGTTAAAGGCTTCGTAGTTGGTCCATACTTAGAGTAAGAAAGTGGTATCAAATACCCTTTCTCTGGGTCTGTGTATAAAGAACGAGGAAATGCATTGGCTACATCAATTGTCATACATTGTATAAAATATATAAATATGAAACATCAGATCTCGCAAGAAAATAAACAAAGCTCCCAATGAATCAGCGATGTAAAAGTATCAACATCGTTCGTATACCATATTCTTTTGCCATTCTGTAGGGACTTGTCTGTTGTCATTCCAAGCTCCAAAAGCACCCAGTCTGAAATATTGCAATTTGCTTATATCGTAGGTTTTCTATCAACTAGCTATACTTCATACTTCTGTATAAGCATCGCAGAAACCGAAAATGAATAGAATACTGAAATAGTGAGGATGGACCTATTCCCCTTTTTGCTAGTTATTTCAACAGTTATAGTAGTTGCCTATTTTGTCGTGTTCCTGTCTCATATCCTCTGTTCTTTTGCAAATTCACATATCCAAGCGAAAATTTAGCTTCATATCTTTCATGAAGATTTGCGTTTTATGCTTAGCCTTGAATGCTTGAAAGTTTTCATGAAATCTCCCGTATACTTACTCTCTCCGTGCTTATTCCGAGTCATTCAATTCTGAACAACTCATTCATGCACCAGTAAAAACGTAGATGAAAGAAAACTAAACCAAACCACGTTTAGAGCAAACAGCGTGTATTTCTAAATACGTATACGCATCTCATACCACCCTTATCTTCCTGTTTGTTATAGTAAGAATTAATGTCAATTCCAGGAACTCTTACTTACGACTCTTGAGGGACTGTCGAAAAGCGTGCACGAGAAATATCTCAAACATAAAAACTTGTTTTTCTTGCAATTCGCAACGGAACATTTTCGGATGAGTTCTCATTAACCGCTGGTTGTGTTGTCGAAGGCTTTCACAAACAACGCAATAAAAACTTACGCATTTTACGACTCTTGTGTGTCTTTCGTTACCCTATTACTTTACTTAAATCTTCAACAACGACGATTCTACCGCACCGTACCTTCTCAACATCTGCAAATTTGCTACAAAAAATGTTCCCATTGTTTTCGTAGCTTCCAGAAGAAAGGAGAATTTTTCGTCCTCGTGAACTCGTGACTCGTGAATTACTCCAAACTCCCCCTTCAGAAAATTGTAACTGCGCAGTTTTCTTAACACTCGTTCTGACCGCCACTTTTCCCAACGTATTTACAGAAGACTCTTGAGCGTAGAGCCTCGAGTGTAATTTCATAACCCTCCCCTCCACGAGTCTTGCAAATTTCACTTCTCAATGGAACAGTCTTTGTGCTTTTTGTTATGTTTCCTCAATTTTTTGCTCTTTATCTTCAACTTAATTGTCTATTTTCCAATCCCATTCATTGTCAGAGTCGCGCCAAAAATGACTGAAATATTCGTTTAAATTTTCATGTTCTGCAATAAGCTACCTTTCCTCCTAGAATGATGTATGTATATGCTCGTTTTTGATTTGGTTTCCTTATAAAATTGCAGCCAAAAAAGTGAATGTAAACTGTTGCGTTTCACACAGGAGCCAGCAGCAGCAGGCTGATTTGACATGGTGTGCTATTTGTTTAGTAGTATCACACTTTAAGAGCTGCTCATAAAAGATTGTGCGGAACCCCTTGAAGGGTTCCATCGTTGAACGATGATCGTTCCATTGAAATAAACATCTGTTATAAATCATAATCTTCAACACAGGTCTCACATTTCCGCGTCACCAAACGTCTTTTCAAATTAGCATTGTCAACTCATTGAAATTGTATAAAAACCCCTTTCCTTTCTAAAAGTTTCCCTTTAGAATGCCAAATGCCCAGGAACTAGGAACCCGACGCCGGAACAAATGCGAATGAGTCATAAAAATCTGGAACGACGAGTAGGAAAAACGGATGAAACGTGAGGGACACAGGCTACATTATGATCTCCTGAGACTCTTTCTCGAGTAATGTATTTCTACTACAAATATAAACTTTGCAATGGATGAAACTCAATAGAACGACTTACGTATTTATATTGCAGTTGTTGGAAAATAATGTCATACTAGTCAAATTGTTTCTATTTTTTTGCCGATGAAACAACAATGTCAAATTTTACCCCATGTGACCTTAAATTATTTAACCAAATAGTAGTGCTGACTAAATAACAAAAACAATGCAAACGCTAAATTCCCGCTGAAGTCAAAACTACTTTGAAAATATTTTACATCGATCAAATGGTATTTTCACAAGTGCATCATTCAATAGTTATCAAAAGTGAACTACTTTATTTTATGAGTTAACAGGTCTGATACATAACATACATATAACATACATATAAAATTTAAGCTCAACTCATGTTCTAACTTCTAGCTCATCGTCCATACAGTTCAATTTGAATTATAACTTAAGAGTTTGCTATAAGGGACCAAAAATATATGTAATTCATTATTATTTTCTTGGAAGTTATTAGCTAAACGAGTATAACTGCGAAAGTGGTATTACTTTAATTCTTGAGTGTATCTCTATAAATATTTGGATTGCTTTGTCAGTTCTGTTCTTAGTTGGGCTTTGTGCTTGCGATGGAATTATCGACAATTTCCCCGGAAAACCGTCTCAGACATTCCCTACCCTCTGGTATGCATAGTGCACATTGACTGAATTACGGATGTACAATTTTGGAATAGTATTAGAATGGATTGAAAAATCAAATTAGAGATAGCTGCCCGTATTTGATGTAATTAACGATTTTGAAAGCAATGTAGTTTTTGCATAAGGTATCTTGCTACTTTGCTACTTGAGAGTTCCTTGACTCTACATATCATGTTTAAAAAGCTTGGTAGTCTATGGCAAGTAAATATTGCTGTGAAAACCAATTAACAATAACTCGAGATTATACCCTAATCCCTAATTTCGAAATTTTCTGGCTTCCGGTGTGTGGCACGCAAGATGTATTTGAACAAAGAAATATATAAAATATCCAAAGATCCTCCCAAAGCAAGGCATATGTGTTAGGTCAATTGACTCACTTCGACTTCATAAGACTACATTATGAAAACTGGAGACCTAAATATTATGGACAAAGAAATCTACTAAGGACTCCATACATGATACTTCATGTAAGTACCTAACAGGGGCATTGTACTTGATTTTTGCACAGACGAGACGTGTTTATAATGTACTTGAAGCGCGTGCATGCAAGCTTTTATGTGTCAAGCGAAACGTTCAACTATTTATGCCATATTTCCAATGGGAAAATTCGAATCTTAAATGGGAACAAACGGCAGAAGGCAAGCGTCAGCAAGCAAAATTACAAGTCATAAAGGTGGTCCCTTGTCTCCGTTTACTCATCGCGGACTACATACAGTCGTCTCGTATATTTTGTTCCCTCTAACTATATTTTATACAGGTACACTTCAAAACGATTTGACTTTTTTCAGCAACATCACCAAATCACCATCCAAGCAGCATTTACACTACTGCACTACGAAATCATGATAATCGTATCATCCATTCATAGTGCTGTTGTATGTGATCGATCGCCTCTTGTTTAGTCATGAAATTGGCTATAGTCGCTCATACAACGGATTCAGTCCGTCTTTGCAAAACGACATCAGGGCCAAAGTAGAATAGAAAAACCAACAACAGCACAGTGTGTAGTTATGTACCCAAGTATGAATCGCATGGCCAATTGACAGATAGCATTAACTTGGTACATCGTATCTCACATCTCACATTTTATAACATCATACACAGGTGAGGTAACCTATTCGCTCATCGGATATGGGCTAGTATGATTGTATAACAATTGAAAAAGGAGAAAGGAAAGGTCGTTGACTTATAGTTGGTACTACTTACTTACTCACCTCTTGTACGCATCTCAAGCAATTATCCTGCTTCACGTCGCTATTTCTCTACTCATCGCCGGTTTCCTCTCCTCTGTCTGTATTTACTTCTTGATGCAAAATGCAACTACAAGAGACAACGTGCTATATTCTTTCAAGAAATGAGGTGTCGTGGTGCGTGCATAATATAACTTACGAAAATATATAAATACGTATGCATATATACTATGTATTAACAATGCAATTTACAATGCCTGCAGTGTTTTTTAAGAAGTGCATTTAAAAGTTGGTAAAATACAAGTTTAGATGAACATAAAGTCACTATGTATGATTTAAGACTTGCAATGCAAAATAATTTATAATAACGCATGAAATGGGAACAAGAACCTCTACATAAACGGTGACAGTAAGTCAAATCTTCATATCTTTTGACTTAGGTAACGAGTTAGGCATATTTTCCATTTTTCTCATAAACCTGCTGGTCATTCTAAAGTGAGATAATATACTCATTTGAAACTCCACCGGATGTAGATATGACTGAATTGAACTGTGTCTGGGACCAAAATGTAATTTCAGTGTTAAAAATTAGCACATAAAATTTGGTTTTGCTAACAAATGCAAGCATTAATCAGTTCAATGTAGATAATGACAGTACATAATATAACTAGCGGGGTGCAAACCCGTAACAAACAACTACTGAATTAAGCTGTGACCCCATATGACGACTTTCCGTATCCCAGCTACTAAGCGACAATTGGTAGTCTCTCCACCTCTTTAAGACAAATGTTTGGCACCCCACCCCCTTGTGACGATTTTTCGACCTTTGACCTGCATCTGGGTTCATTGGGTCACAGGCACTCGAAACATCATTCGTTCTATCATTCGTTGGTCCATGCGAAGAAACCAATCTCCGTTTAAAATGCATTGAAAATACCACCTCTCCTGACGTTTGACCTCGTGACCTTTGACCCCGTTGACCTATTGACCCCAAAATCAATAGGGTCCTTTCCCTTGACCTAAGGTATACGTGTGCCAAATTTGAGGTCAGTAGGTCAAAGGTAGGAGGAGTTATCGTGTCACCAGACAGACAGACAAACATAAACGAAATATAAAACTACTTTCAGTAGTTAATAAGTAAACTCACCCATAAATTGGAGTCAGTGATGTTATTGATATGAATGAAAAGTAGAGATACTTCTCAAATACCATCCTTCAATAATTTTATAATTCCTACGGTAAAAAACTTGACGCATTGGTTTGTTACGGCGAGCTTAGCGTTTTTTAATTATAAAAATTGGTTTAAAAAACAGCAGTCATTTATAATTGATATTATTAGAATTTGTAATCGTATTCTTTGTTCAAGAGTTCCAATATCTTGGAAATCCCATCCAGCATACAAAATATAACTGATAGAAAATTTATACTATTCAACGAAAGTCATGGAACATAACATTGGATTCATGGATCTCTACAGCATAATATAATAATGATTATTCACTAGTCCCAAGTTTTAATCATTCCGCCATGTTCAAGCTATTGAGTATAGTACAATTAATTATGTTAACATTATATGGGGCATCTAGGTAAGCGTTGCAATTTTCGGTATTTTTGTGTGTCGCAAATCAAAACAGACTTTTTTAAACGATTGAAGTTGAAAGCCCTGGAGTTAGTGTAGTGTATACATCAAATATCATACAGTTGATTTACATTACAGCAGAATATCAAAATTGTATCGCAACATCCTCATCTCATGTCACTAACATATGCCATTCAAATGCAAAAACATTTCGCCATAGTTGATGATACATGTTGTGCATGAAGGTATTGTAGTTGTAAACATTTTAATTGACGATACTTTTTGATACATCACTATCCAAACACTTCTTATTCACCTTTTTTATTTTTACTATCACCAATATTGAAATCTACCTTTCCACCTACTACATTCGCTTATCCATAAATGATAATTGTGATACAGGATGGGAATAATTATGTTTGCTTCTCATAATTTGGAATTGGTTTTGCATGTACTCTTGCCATATACATCGTATACATTCTTGTTTTCCGTTTTCTGTTACTAGTCAATAATTCGAAATGAAATAGAGCGTTACTTCATTTCGTTGACAAAATAAAGGTACTCACGCCCATTAATTAACATGAAAGCCTACATTTTTTAACATTCTAAATTTCTGGCTCTAGAAATGAAATGTCAGTGTCCCATATTTTACAATTTACCGAAATGAGTTTGATTGAGGAAATAAGGGATGAGAAGCTCCCAGTAGTTTTGAGTTTCATTTATTGACTTTTCATTCTTTAAAGCATTTAATCTGTAATCACCAAGCTTCTGTAGAGCCTATCGCACATTTGATACATAAATGCAAATGACATAAGATGATCTTGTTTTTATTTAGGGATTTTATATCAATAAAGTTGAAACGCTACACAGTACTCAGTACATGCATATGTTTTGTACGATTTATTTAGGATATAGTTTCTTTTCACTCCACTTCTCCAGTACGTATGACGTATGTATAATACAAGATTTAACCAATAATATTTTGTGCATAAAATTGCCATTGATAGTACTAAGTTTTCAACTTTCTATAGTAAAACAAATAATGTTGTCCAGTGTTAAAAATTTAAGCGATTTCATTGGTTTTGTGCAACCGCTAATTAGCATTATAGAGTTGCAAAGTTTAAACCATTATTGTTTGGTTGAAGGCTGTATGAGGACAATGAACTTTTAATGTAGAAAATGATTAATATACATCGATAAACCTCTCTGCAAATGTATGCCAATATTGATAACAGATACAACATAAAGTATCACATCTTCAAATAACGGATTTACATACTTTTAACACTTTTTAATCGCTAGTTCATTCAAAATGATGTCAGTTTAAGTTCCACTATCATAAGTCTCATGTAAACTTAAGAGTTGGAAGTCTTAGAACCATTATTTATTAATGTTGGACGATATGAATTCCCTGGTTATTTAAATGTCACTGCTCTGCTGGAACAAAATTTTGTTATTTCTTCGCAACCCAAAGTTTTCATAGCTTTAAACTATGTTGTATGTGTGTGTAATTTTAATGTGTTGTATTGACCATGCATGCTTACTGTAATCATAAAATCATTGCAGGGTTAAACATCATATAATTTCATATAAATGTACATACCTAACATATATGATGTTTTTCTCATGCCTAAAAATGTGTGTCTGTTTACAATCACTCATAAACGGTGGTCTATGATTTGGCATATTATAGCATCCAAGTCGGCGACCCAGTCTCACTACACAAAGTTGCAAACTTGCAAAATGTAAATCACCCCAGTGAAATAATAGTAGCACGAGTCCATGCGTGCATCTGCTCTGGGTGTTTATCAATTTTTATTATCGCTCAGCCAAATTCGTCATCATCATCCTACTTGCATTATCCTATCACATCATCTCGTGGCATACATACATATAAGTACTTGCTTATATTGCTTTGGCCATCACAGTTCAATAAACCCTAGAGAGCAGTGGTAGCACAGCCAGAGAACTCTAAAAAAGTAACAGCAATAGCATTGAACAAAACAATTGAGCCATGATCGAATCAAATGAGTCACTGAATAAATCAATTGAAGGCTGAAAAAGTTCCGATACAAAGAAAACTAAGTCTGGTGTTAACTTAGAATCAATAAACATAACAATCATTCATAAAATTGATATGGAAAATGAATAAGTTATCAGCCTAAAAAGCCGTATAAACAGTTTTTTTCTATTCCGACATCTCATGATGACAAATTGAAACTTGACCCGTCCAATTAGTAGTATCGGTTTTGGTCAGCATTTTTGATGCATCAGGTTAATGGAAGGAACAGAACAGACTAAATAGAAATGCATGGAGAGCCAGCTAGTTTCCACTTCCTCTAAGCTTACCACCAAATAAATGTCATATAGACATTTGCATTTTGCGCCAACAGCTTTTTATAGCTCCACCATATTTTCGCACTTTGTACATTGTAAACCACACTTGATACGAAGGACATTGTGATGGTTGTCTTTGTAAAGAATAAATTGCTCCATGGCCGTCACTCGAACATTAAAAGGACAACCAACATGGGCCTTCAGTGGTCAGAATAAACACTTTTTAGCCAGTAGTGCATTCACTTATCTCAACTGAAATAATAGTTGTTGAGAGCAGCAAATCCTAAACCTCAAACTATGAACAAAAACTAAACCGCACATCAGGCGGCAGCTGCAGGTTCATTTGTAAATACTTTATATTGTTGGATGCTCGTAATATGTACAATCTGCCCGCATTATTGTAAAAATAATGATTTTAATGATAACAAGGCTGGAACCACACAGCCAACTTACCTGGTACGCAGAAGTATACTTGCATTATATAATTTCTCAAGCTCCTTATTATGCATTTTCTTCCTGCTATCATCATAATCATGAAATTAGAAACACGAATACCTAAGGACCATCTTGCTGCTTCCTATGTTTAAAATCAGAACAAAGTCATGCCAATAACTGTACCTCAATATTGCATTTCATGCATAAAAATTGCTTTGTGACAGCCATCGTGGCATCCTATATTGCACTGACAAGCTAAAAGCTGCAAAGTACTTCAGTTCACAAATTGCAGCTGTTTGATACTATTAAACGAGATTAAAGGAAGTATATCATTGAAATTTTCTGGCATTACAAAAGTATTGCGATTCTTGTAGTGGTTGATAATTAAATGCAAATATATGTAGATACACTATTTTACTTTATTGTCGTCATTTTAAAAATACATTGAAACAAGAATGATTGATTCTAACTTGAATTTATATGTTATTAGAGACTACTGAACTAAAATGTAAGTGAGCATCATTTTTGGCATAGAAGTTAAATACGTTACTTTGTCCAATGTCCAACCATCTAATCTAGCTCATCAGCAGAGAAAAACCAAATAGTAATTCTTTGCTCGGGTTAACAGTCATTACATTTGCAAAAGACCAGCAGAATCATAATAATATGAATGCTTTAAGAACATAAACCTACAACAGAAATATTATGTACATTTTGATTACATATTTTTACAAACTAAGCCAAACCACAAGCATCAATTCATTTGTCTCTCCAATTCCGATTCAAGGCGGCTAGAAAATCAAGCCAGAGATCATCATCAACGAAGCAAGGCAGGCAAGTAGTAGGTACTATACCGAATAATATATCTCTCTTTGCGTCCTACTAAAAATATTAAGGGTTTGGATCGTATCACTGGGTAGTATATAACATTAGTTGCATAGATATATAAGCTTGTTTCATGATTATCATTTTTCAATGCATAAAAATCTTGATATTTTCAAACAATTATCAACTAACCAATCAAGAATTTACAAAACCATCTTACATTCTGCTTCTCTGTCAAATGAAGATCATATCAGTAGAAGAAGTAGCCAGTAGTCCTTATATTTAGTGAAATATTAGATAATGATCACATGAAAGTCTGATGAGTCAACCATTCTGTGACTACTGATAATCAATTTACCGCTATGCAACGGAATTTTGTTGCTTTCAACTTCGTTTTTCCAGTG
>JAQIXX010006540.1:0-12066 GCA_034700605.1 Willowsia nigromaculata | reverse complement strand
TTTACCAATATGCAAGCATAACATTGGTCTAAAGATTAATGAATCCTAATAGATCAATGCATTATTTGAATACGAAGGAATGTAGTTACCATTAATTCATGTCTCCTTTCTCTGGTTTTATGAGTTTCAGCTTATTGCTATATTGCATTTTGCATGAACCTAATAATTAATGTAATTGCATTTTTAAATTTAAAAAAACATTATGGCTTTTAGAAAACTAAAAACTTTTCATGAACAATGCGATATTGGCAGTTGAAGCTTAAATAGGCTTAATTATGCTGAAACTTAATTCTTTCATTAAACTTATTCATGGCAGGACCAAAAAACGAAAACAGAATGAGTTGCAGGTTGCAAACCATAAAGGCAGTTTATGGCAGTAACATTAGTTCAAATGTAGAGCTTTTATGTGCTTGGAAAAAACCTCGCAGAGGTGAACCAAAAAACAGTAGCTCTCTTTGATTAGACAATAATATATGTTTTATAATCAAACTTTGTATTTAGTTACTAAACCTTACTGTTTAGTCCAATCTAAACAGTCACCAAAAAATTATCAAGCATAAAAACTAAAAATATCTTTTAAAAACTAGTAAATGAAAACTGCCAATGTGTAATATAAATAATGACTAATGACCATATGTGCTTATTCTTTACATTTTTGCAATTTAGCATATTTTATCCATTTTGAATATGACCAAGGATGATTTCATATTTTTAAGCATATTGAATTTGAATCTTGACTGGCACTAAGAAAAAGTTTAAGTTTTCAGGTGGAAGGTTCCCTCTGTTAGGTGGAAAATACCCATTTTTGGGTGGTAAGTTACCGTGGATTCTTTCCACCTAAAAATTGACGATTAGGTGGAAGATAATCTATACGAGGTGGAAATCTTTTTAGTTTAGAGGGCAAGAAACTTTTTTCCGCTTAGTATTTTATTTAATGGATCGTAACGAAAAAATATTTTAATTTAAATCAAATTTGCGTGATCTTCAAATTCAAATTTTAATTAATCAGGATTATGTAACTTAATTTTAAGGAGAGATGGTGATGGACCAATAAATCCGAAACGCGTTGCTCTCATCATCCAAATCACTTTCTGAAGTTTCTTATTAGCATGCCCATCTATTATTTAGCAGCTCCGGTCCAGATACTTTGCTTATGGGTTGTGTCGAAGCAACAAAACAAAGAATGCATTTTTTGCTTTCAGTGATTGAACTGATAATGAACAGTTTCTGCGTTCTAATTTTTGTTAAAAAATGGAGATTTTTATAAGCACAATGTAAAGTGTAGTTCAGACGCCCACAAAAACCATATGGGTAATGATCACCATGATTATGATGATATCAAAAGACATTTATTTATTTATTGAATTTATGATCTGAATATGTGATAGCTGCATGTTAAACTGACTTCATAAATGTGTAAGTTGTCACGTCGAAAAATGGTTATGAAATATAAAATGTATTTTCTCTGGACGATAATATCCAATTTTGTATAGCATTATATATATTATATTATAACTTTTTCTTACGCCCACTGAAAGTATGTAAGTCGAAATCTAAAGCCATTTGGATATCATCATATATGGCGTGAGAACTTCAAAATTTTATAACCCGTTTATCTGCCTTACCGAAAACAACTTTGATAAATCAAATGAAATTAAAGCTATGGTATTGCATTTCTTTTTGTTCAGCCATCACGTTTCTAGTAACACTATAACTAGCAGCCTCTACACTAATATTTTTATGATGCTCATATTGTTAAAGCAGGCTTGGGCAACAAACGTGTCACGTTGTTTGCATGACTGTAAGTACGTGTGCATGGTAAATCGTGCTTATTTATTCAAGAATTCTTTGAAGGCTTTCTCAATTTATGGCGATATAATCTCACAAGTTTTTCTGTAGCATACGCTTACAGCATATTAAATTAGGAATTAATTAATTAACAAAACTTTGACTATATCTACTCGTCGTTCGCCAGTTTTTTAAACAAGATTTTCATGACTGGAGGCGCTATGTTTTCATACGTATTTTATGAACTTTCAAATATTTAATCTACTTTTTCGCCCACTAATTTTCCTCACGTGTTTCACTCGTTTTACTCCACTGTCCAGAGGAATTTCGCACTCCCATTCTTACTGCCGCAGGAAAACCATATGGGATATCACATAAAAGAGTTAACAATGGTAGCTTTAAACTTTGTTTCATCGACTTTTTCATTCATGCTTGCGACTAATTATTTAGAAAGTTGCACGCAAGTACATTTTCTGGGAACAAATTTTGCAGAGCAAAATGATCCCTATCAATTTACCGACAAACTTTCAAACCAACTTGTCACATATTTCCAAGAAAACTCCAACGACAAATACATAATCGATTTCCCAGCATTTCAAAAACAAAATCATAGCAAGACCAACTATAAACATCCTGTCGTAAAGTATCATACAAACTGTGTTGTATCCTTCATAGAACTTTCAACTTTTTCACCGGTGGCACAACTTACCCAACTTGTTAACGATTTGAGTGGGCTCGTTTATCACACAAATAGAGACTACTTCGTCTTTTATCATGAAACCGACGACCACAATACAGCATCACACTACAATGTCCCTACCAAAAGGTTATTTTTGTTTCACAGTCTGAAAAACAAGTTGCTCTTAAATTTTGTTGGCCAAGACAAAGTCTCCATTTCAACAACTTGTGCATATTGCAACGAAGGTAACCCAAGTCAAATAACATTGGACACTCCCAAATTTCCCGACTTTCTACACAACTTTCACCACAAAAACTTTCGTGTTGCATGTACAACTCTAATGGAACCGACTCACGGGCTCAAATGGATATCACCAAATGAACTACAATCAGTCAGAGGATACGCTCATTTCGTTTTTGTTCATGTCCAACAACGCTTCAATTTCACAACAAAATATATTCCATCTACAGGTGGAGCGACAGGTTTAAGATTATCCAATGGAACATGGATTGGAAATGTTGGCGATGTTTTAAGCGGAAGAGCAGACATTGGTCATTTGACAGGCCAAATATACTCTCGATACCAAGTGGTCCAATTTGCAAGCCCCTTTACGTACGAGTGGCTCTCATTTCTGTCAGGAGCTGGAGAAGAGCAGTATTCCTGGAAGTCAATATATTGGCCACTTCCACCGATTTGTTGGCTTTTCGTCGCTTTCTCATTTCTCATCTCTTTTCTTGCAATCCACATCTACTTTTGGAAAATGGAAGGGCAAAAATGTGAACTCAAAATTGCTGCATATCTGTTTCGAACATTTATTGAACAGGATGGGAATCTTGATGGTGTTTGGTCATATCTCCGAATGTTTTTGGTATTCCGGCTTATGTTTGGCTTGCTCTTAACTAACGCGTATAGAGCAAAACTGACAATGATCATGGCATTTCCACTTGTTGAGAAACCACCGGAAACAATGGAACAATTGGCTTACTCAGAAACCTATGAGGTAACAATGCACACATTTGGAGGAGCTGCGTACACATTGCTGAAAACTTCAAAAAATCCAATATTTCAAGAAATATTTCGACGGTTACAATTCGCAGAAAGTTGTGAGAAATGTATTGTGGATGCTGCAAAGCGTGGGAGTAGAAAAAGTTGCATATTTTGGCAAACCGCACTTGGATTTGCTCTTAGCAGGAATCCTACAAATGACTGTGGTAAGGTGCCGTATGTGCAGTCTCAAGAAATGTCAAGTTTTCTGGCAGTGTCAATTGTTTTCAGGAAGGGGGCAATATTTGAAGAAAAGTTTAATCATGTGATTCGGCAAACTGTGGATATGGGGATTGTAGAGAAAATGAGGATGCTTGATTTGATGTATGTCAAGCAAGAGAAATTGAAGGAACGTTTGAGCGAAAACAAAATTAGTGAAAATCAGGTTTCATGCCAACAACTGCAAGAAGAAGCTGACAGACTAAAAATTGATAACTTGACAGGAGGGTTCTTAGTTTTGTTTATGGGCTATATTACAGCATGTATTTGTGGGTTTCTTGAGTGTGGAAACGGAAAACTTAAAGAGATGTGGGGAATACTCCGTAGCCACTACTTTGTATTGATGCCTGCTGCAAAAGTGAAGGTCAAACAATTTTGTTTTCACGTGATGGATTTAGTATCAAAATTTCATGAATTGTTTAAAAAATCGTCACTACCTACTACCATACAGATACAAACAAATGTAAATTATGTTGATGCTTAAATGTATTTCGATAAAATTCTGTTAAGAAAAACGCTTTATGCACTTAAAAATGTTTAGTTTCAATAAATTAATTAGGTTTAAACTACTAAATTAGTATAGGTTTAGAACTCACTAGAACTCATTAGAACTGGTCAGTTGGATGTTAAGCATCACATATGTATTATTGTTACAATTACACAGCTGTAGATTGATAGCAAACATAGAAGGTATGGACTAATTTTTCTTAATTGAAACAAATTGGTGGTTTCAGAACCAACAGTACTTTTAAGGACTCATAAACTCAAGAATGTTATAGCGTTAATAAGTAATATATTGATTAATAGGTTTGGTAAAATGGCTAGTTTGTTTTCCACTGAATATTCCCACTGTCTTTTTACATTGCTCCGTGAAATGCAAAGTGGAAAGGCCAATTTGGCCATTTGCTGTGTTACTTCATTAGTTTTGAAAATTAGGTTAGTAGCCTTAACTAGATATTTAGAAAATATTTAAATGATTATGATGCTTTTCCTAGTGGTTAAATCAGCTGGTAAGACATAATTTTGCAATAAAATATAACGCAAAATTTACTGGCGGCTTGACGTGGAACTAAGTTTGAGCAATAATCGGTGGGTTACTTTGAATATAGCTACCATAAAGTAATATAAAAATCAGTATGAAAAATTACGAAAAAATGATTAAAATGCGAGTTTTGTGCTATTTTTGGATTTTCTAAAAGTAGTTACGAATTCATTTCAGACAAGAATAAAGGCTTTTTATTTTCATGTTATTACAGAGCATATAAAGTTGCATTTTAAATTTAACATTTTGGTTAAAACTACTCTGCGATTGCATTTAGACTATAAAAGTAATAGCTTGTTTTTGCTTTAATAATGCTTTCTTAAAAATTATTTTAAACTTATTACATACTGTGGTCGCAAAAACCCTATCGCATTATCTGTATAACATCGTGCGTGGGCACCAAATTCAGTCTTAAAGCGACTAAAAAAATTTATACAAAGCGAAGTAAAAGTAGGAGGTCATTTATAGCTTATAGAAAAGTTTCCGTAACGATGTATACGTGATTAAACGTGTAGCAATACGTATTTTATCATATTGTGAAAGCTTTTATACACGTTATATATGTACGATTTTATAAAACTCTATTTTAATCTACTTTTAATATATTTCTTACGAATCCATATAGAAGTTTAATATCATTGGATACAATTATGTAAGCTACCTAATAACCAGCTAACTAAAAACATAAATCGAATATAGTAAGATAAATTATTTTATGTAGAGAAGCCTAAATCGAAGGACTTCTGAGAGAATCCAAAAATTTCTACACTTCCATGTTTTGAAAAATTTATTAAACAGTATTTTTCCATAATTATGTGAGACACGTAAAGGGTCGCACTTACAGATATAGCCCTGTAATCTAGGTCTCATCCTTTGTAAGTAGGTATTGGAGACTTTACATTACACCTGAATTTGCTTAGGATTCGGGAAAAAGTTTTGGGTATTATCATAAAGCTGTCACTTCTTACTTTTATGTCATTTGAAGCAAAATTTTAATTTTATTTCTTCGTTTACTCAATATATATTTTGTTCACAAAATCCTATCGCTTGATTTGTTGTGGAAGTGTTCCATATCATAAAGTCTCGAAATATTTTCAAGCTTTTGTCATATGCTGGTAAAAATTGCACATGCGTCCAGCCAAACTGCTCCAATACACGTGAATATATACTGCTATTACCACGTTGCTTACAAGATTAAGTCTCTAAATACCACCAATGTATTAA
Source organism: Willowsia nigromaculata (assembly GCA_034700605.1). NCBI lineage: Eukaryota > Metazoa > Arthropoda > Collembola > Entomobryomorpha > Entomobryidae > Willowsia > Willowsia nigromaculata. Next base: position 6,070 of record JAQIXX010006540.1, on the reverse strand, counting down.
CAGTTTGGTACAAAACACTATAAAAATAATTTGTTTTGATGTCCCTATCAACAATCCCCACACCCCCTATCGGCATAGCGATAGGTCTCATTGACCTAAGAACTTTCCTTAAATGTTTCGGTCTTGCCGTGTTGTGCAACTGGCATTTCCATTTCCATAAAATATTGCTAGTTGCCTCAAAAATATAACTCATTAATTCAAACCGGACTGTTGTAAACACTAAGACTAGAGCTGCGAGTCCAACAAAAATCAGGTAGACTTCAATATCCAGAAACTTCCATCCAAATATAGAAAGATTGATAGACAAGATAATCACAAAATATATTCCACCAAAAAATCCACCCGCATGATGTTTGAACAACATATCAAGCGAATAAATTGACACACGAAATGCAGTATACAGTTTTATCTGCGGATAACCAACGTCCCTTTTCTTCAGGTGGGATGTTAAGAGAAAGGCAAATGTGGCCGTAACTCACAATCAAGTTTGTGAAGGTTAAGACACATACAACTCCGCAGAAACTAAAATAAAGAAGTAATGCCCATCTTATCAAGGTAAGAACTACTGCGGAATAAAAACCCAAGGCTGGAAAAATAGCAGCTTTAGTCAATACAATTTGAATTGCATAAATTGGGTCAACATTTTCATACACTAAAATGATAGGCAAAAGAACGTGAGCTGAAATAACCGTTACAAGTTGGTAGGCCATAACCAGACCGGTGAAATCAACTTTTGATCTTTTAGTTTGAAACAGTTTCGCAATTTCTGAGTAAAGAGTTTGCCAAAAATTTGCATTTGATGTTGACTGTACTTTATACAATCCAAGCAATTGTTCCGTTTGAATCCCCCAATTTAAAACCCATGTTAGCTCTTCTCCATACAAAAAACTGAAAACCGTATTGAGCGTGACCAACGGAGCACTAAGTCCGAGAAGGAAAATATTTACGAGGACAATGTTTAGCGGAAGAAATCCGGGGTAACAAATAAAAGAGTAGACGATAGCAAAAATTGTTATCAGTGCAATAAGGTTGATACTTAATAGGTCGAAATTCAGATTCGATAGGAGGGATATTTTGTTTTGGATTGAATATTTCCACTCTTTCTTTACAGGATTCCATGAGATGCAAAGCTGAAAAGCCAGTTTTGCCGTTTCCTGTGTTATTTCATTCGTTTTGAAAATTAAGTTGCTGGCCATAACTGCAATTTTTGGAGTATCTTCACAATGCGTTTTACAAGTAATTAAACCAATTGTTTGAAGAAAATTTTTCAACAGATTAAAACATGAAGTTTAGGGGTGACTTGAAAATGATGTAAAAAGTTCGAACAAAAATGTGTAGTTTTCCCCGCGGATTACTAGCACAAAGTAATGTAAAAATCGGCAACATGAAATAATATTAACAAATTAAAAAAGTTATGTAATGATATTAGGTTAAAATACAGTGTTTTTTAAATTATTTTATTGGATATTAAACTTGTATTTTAAATTTAAATTGCTCGATTACGGTTACGCTGTCCTAGATTTTTGACCATAAATAATTTTTAAAATAAATTGCTTTTTTCTACATTGCTTATTTAATAAACTAATTTCCTTTCTATTTTTAGATAATTATGTTTTTTCTCCATAAGGTTGGGAGGAGCTACATGTTTTTGACGGATGGTTGCTAATAAAATTGAGACCACTTACATAAAAATCCAAAAAATATGTAGAATATTAATACGTTATTTAAAAATTTCCGTAGCAATTTCACGTAACAACACATATAGCCATTTTAATTAAATTACGAACTTCTATACATGTACGAGAGTTTAATTAATCTATTTTAAATATATTTTGTAGGTCTAAATGTATAATGTAAGTAAGATAATATGGTGGCTAATTAAGAATATAAGTTGGATCTCTTAAGGGCTGTTTTTCAAATAGGGAAGCCTTAATCGAACAAGTTCTGATGAAACTGAAATATTTCCACAATACTACATATTTTGGAAATTTTAAATTACGGCAATTCTTGTCAAAATGATGTGCGGTAAGTAGTGAGGCTTAAATATTTCAGCATTTAAGCGTGATTTACACAATTTTCTGTGCAGTATTACAAAGTTTACTTTAACAAAAATTGATGACTGTAAAGATTCATTAACCAAGTGCTTCTAAAACACGGGCGTGTGTGCATTTTATGTAGATGCCTAAATGGTAAGGTCGCGGAATACCATCAATGTATTAACAGTTTGGGACAGAACACAATAAAAGTAGTTTGTTTTAATGTCCTTATCTGCAATTCCAATATTACCCACAGGTAAAGCTATGGGTTTAATTGATCTAAGTATCTTTCGTAAATGTTTTGGCGTGGCAGTCATGTACAACTGGGCGTTCCATTTCTTCAAAATATCTCTAGTTGCCTCAAAAACAAAACTCATAACTTCTAACGAAGTTATCGTAAAAACCATTAAAAATACGGCTATTGCCACAAAAATCATATACAATTTAGTATCAAGAAACTTCCATCCAAAAATTGATAGATTGATAGACAAAATAATTAGAAAATATATCCCACCAAGAAATCCACCTAAATGATATTTCAGCATTACATGGACTGAAGACATGGAAATACGAAATGTTTTATACAGTTTTATCTACGGGTAACCCACTTCCATCTTTTGGAGGTGAGAAATCAGAAAAACCCAAACATGAGCAGAGCTAATCATCAAGTTGGTGAAAGCTGCTACGTTCACGATGCCACTCATTGAGGCATATAAGGTTAAAGCATATCTAATCAATGTAGTAATCCATTTATAATGATAAGCTAGCTCTGAGAATATACCTGCTTTGGTGAAAACAAACTGGATTGTTTACAATGGGTCAACATTTTCATACACTAAAACAGCCGGCAAAAGAACTAACAGTGAAATAAAAGTTGAGAATACGTAGATCGCAAGAATTCCTATAAAATCGCCATTTGATTTTTCCGAGTGAAGCAGTTTTTTAATTTCTGAGTGTACCACAATCCCGATATTTCTTGATGTTTTCTGAGTGCTATTTAGTCCAAGTGTTTGTTCTGTCCGAATTCCCCAATTTACAATCCAAGTTAGCTCTCTTCCGTACAAAATGCTGTAAATGCTTTCAGTAGTTACGATTGGAGCAAATAGTCCAAGAAGGAAAATATTTACTAGGACAATTTTTAACGTAAGTAAGCCTGGGTAGTAGATAAGAGCAAAAACAATAGTTGTGATTGTAATAAAAGCAGTAGCGTTAAGACTGAATACACTAAACAATAGATTTGGTAGAAGCGATATTTTATCTTCTACGGAATATTCCCATTTCTCTTTTACGGAATTCCAAGAAATACAAATTGGAAACATCAAACTTACGAAGTCGCTGTGTCATTTCATTCGTTATGAAAATTAGATTGCTAGCCATGGTTGGAATGGGGGGTTTTTTTAAATAAAGTATAAAGATTGTAGTATTATTCGGAAATTGGAGGAATTGATAAAGGGAATAAAACCAGCGTTTGATGGTAACGACACAGACTGGAACTGTATTAAAACTAAATGTTCCATATATTTAAAAGAGTAGGAACTTACAAAAATGCGTAGGACGACGTTCATTTATTTTTAAATTAAAGTATGCTTTTCATTTTGCTTAATATATTTCGATATTACTTTTTTAATTCGTCAGCGAAATTGGAACAATACCCGGCCTACGCATTTTATTCATTGAGTCATCATGTTCCCCTGTGGGAAGAATTTGTTCGAATATGTTTTGCACCTGGAAAGGTTATACTCCTAAGAATAATGATTATAACATGTTTAAATATAATACTGAAAATAATTGCTTTATGCTTCCTGTTGTCGTTTTTTTTAAATAACAGAAACAGACACATGAATAACATAAAACTTGAAATTGTATCAAAATCAACACTTACTAGTGATGTGTGCAATCATGACAGAAGCTCTAAAAAGTATTACCAACAACTAAACTTGTATCCTGGATGATGAAAAAATTAGGGACTAAAATTAAGTTAAGCGTGTTAATTTGCAAAAAAAACTTCAATTTTATTGCGTTGTAACTTTTTGAAAGTCATGAAGAAATTATAAAAAATTAATTGTTATTGGAATTACATTATAGTTCGGATAATTGGAATATTTTATCAGGGAAAAAACGAAAATAACTATTTTTGTAGTTGGTTGGATCGGTTTAACATAAAGCGGTTATGGTTTTGTGGCGAGCTAAAAATACTTAGTTTAAGCCACAGTATAATTACACTTTAGTGAAATCGATTTTATAGATTTTAAAAATTTTTTTTTAATTCCACAGAAACTCAAATTACAGTCAAAAGTACGTAAATGGAAATAATCACAAAATAACGTAGGACAGAATGAGACCCACGAGATCAACGTTTAATCTTTTATATTGAACAGTTTCTAGGTTTCGTAGCAAAGGATGTTGACGAATTGACGATTGATGTTTTCGGTGCCCTGTACAGTCCCAGAATTTGCGGTGTAGGAATTCCCCAATGTACAATCCGTATTAGCTCTTCTGAAAATATTATCAAGTGTGACGAACGGAGCAGTATTTCCCGAGAAGGAAAATATTTACGACGACAACATTAAGTGGATAAAATCCTGGGTATAGTATCACCAGCATTTACATGACAATGTCTCCAAAAAACCATTAGTGCATTAACAGCTTAATCAAAAAGTCTATCAAAATAGTTTGTTTTGATCAGAATCTTCAGAAAACATTCCCCACTAGGAAAGAATTGGTCTCATAGGCCTTAAAATCTTCTGTAAGTGTTTAAGTGTAGATGTTTTATTTTGCAATTGACTATTCTATTTCTCAAAATGTCTCAAGTTGCCTCAAAACTAAAACTAATCACTTCCAGCCTTTGGTTTATAAAGCGGGAGATGGTCCTGCATATTAAATACATATTGAAATTAAGGAAATTCAACTGAAAGCAATTTGCTTCATTTACAAATTAAACTCTGAAAGATAAGTAATTGGTTATAGCAATCTATTAACCTGTGTTAGTAATTTAGTATATCGGAAGCCGAACCGTGAGAATGCAAAATTAGTAACAATAAAACCAGTTTTCGAGTATAACAGTTTAGTTAATTATTCAAGAACTTAAAAAAAGCTTCAATAATTGCTCCATTTTTTTCTTTTGCGTTAAGATTACCAACATATCAAGAAAATACTCTGCATCAACTCCATATGATGATTGCAGATAACTGGTGACAAAAACTGGAGATCCATGAGCCACAACATTACATATAAAACTAAATCTCATATTTTATGTGTAATTTAGAAAAAAAATCGTTTCATGATTGATTTTCGAAAATTAATTATGTGCTGGAAAAATTGAAAAAAACATGCACATAAAATGTCTATGAACATATATTGCGAAGATTATTTTTTAATCAAACAACATAATTTAACATTCAAAAGTAAAATTTTAGATTCTCAACAGTTTACCTGTCAACTTAAAAATATTTGTCCAGATTTGAGAAGGTTTAAAGATTTAGAATTGTTAAAGTTTACCGTTAGACAGTTTGCTGAATTTATTTGATCCTATTATTCCACTTAAATATATTAGTGAACACCTAATTCCAACATATTGGCATACCGTGGCTTATACATTATTTAATTGGCTTAATGCTTAGAACTTTAATCACTTTCCCAGAAGCCTTTAAAGTGTTTAACCGTTTACCTTGCCTCGAAAGAAGACCCATACATTTATGTAGCATTTTAAATGTACGTCGGAAAAACAAGATAATGAGAGACATATTTTCTCTACAAAACGTAACAAACGCTATGGCAATTCCAATCAAGAGTAAATAAAATATAAGCTGCGTGTTCCCATCCATTCTAGGTTTCTCCAGGAAATTTCCCCGCCCACCGTAATATGCTGCATGTGTGCCACTTCTGTTAACATAACGTAACCACCAGTTCGGAATACCAGAAGCTGTGATGTAGCTTATTCGTCTAAATATATTTGGATGGGGATTCCCTTCAATTCGAAAAGCTGTCGATATATCTATATACCTCTCCTTCCCAACAAATATGTATTCCGTGAC